>CATIWR010491573.1:0-18375 GCA_949677035.1 Omphalea diandra | reverse complement strand
TATTATATATCTTTATATATTTTTTATTTTATATATATAATTAAAAAATATAAATAATATACTTTATATATATATATATATATATATATATATATATATATATATATATATATATATATATATATATATATATATTAATGCTTTGTACAATGATACTATAAATATACGTAGCCTTAGAATTCACCCGTTCACATAAAAATCTGCAGAGCTGTCTCAACCCTTTTTAATTTTTAGTATGCAACTACCATTTTCTCATCTAATTTCTAATCTAATCTCATAGATTAATTAATTATAATAACTAGTAAAATATTACCAAGTCAATTATTTAATCATTAATATCCCTAAACAGTGTGTGCATTTGATCTATTGTACACGTTCATAGACATTATAAATATACTCATTCTCTTCCCAAGTTTTCTACTCACCTTCTCCCACTACACAAACATCACCTATACCTTCTTCCCTTCCTCTCTGCGCCTCTATCATAACCTTCAATACACAAAAACCAAATGGGCGGAAATTCTCCATGCGCTTCCTGCAAGTTGCTTAGACGCCGATGCGCTAAGGACTGCATTTTTGCTCCTTATTTCCCCTCTGATGATCCTCAGAAGTTTGCCATTGTCCACAAGGTTTTTGGTGCCAGCAATGTTAGCAAGATGTTGCAGGTTCGTCCTTCCTCTCTCTCTGTCTCTCACACACATTTTGTCCTTCTGTAGGATATATATTCAGACTACATGTAATAATACACGTCTTATATATTTATATATGCATATGCTCAAGCGTACATATGCTCGTGCACATGAAAACTTTGTGTTCATACCAATAAAATTTGGTTTAATAGCATCGAAGTTGTCTCCAAGCTATGAAGTTGTAAGTTTACCCAAGAAAGGAAGAGAAAAAAAAAATGATTTATAATTATGTGGCCTGCTTTTCTAATGGATATTAACTAGTTTTGATTTGTGATGCAGGAACTACCAGTTCATCAAAGGGCAGATGCAGTGAGCAGTTTGGTATATGAAGCTAATGCAAGGGTAAGAGACCCAGTTTATGGGTGTGTAGGAGCCATATCATACCTGCAAAACCAGGTTTCTCAGCTGCAAATGCAGCTGGCAGTGGCGCAAGCAGAGATATTATGCATTCAGATGCAGAATGAGCCAGTTATGCCAACCCCACGGATGGTTAACCCAGATGATAATGACAAGTCATTTCTTCTCCCAAATAACCTCCCTCAGTATCTTAATTTTGCCTCTTCTAGCAATGTAATTCATGACTCTCTTAAGAGAGAGAGCATTTTTGGAGACATCATTTCTTAATTAATAGAACTTCATGTTACTGGTGTTTCTTATTATATATTTTGATAAGGGAAGAGTCGTCTTTCTTTGATATTAGCTAAGGTCACAACCTTAATAACAATAAGAAATAATGAATAAACCTTAATAAAAATAAAAATAAGAATAAGGCAACATAGCATAGATAGTGTGCCTTAGAACAATGGTAACTGGTGGTGAGGTCAACTCTTAGCATGTGAGAAGTGAAGTAAAATTGAAACTTCTTTTTAATCAACATATAATTATTAATTAGCCTATTAAACAAGTTATGCGGTCGGTGGCTTCTCATCCAATGATCTCATACATAAATTCTTTTAACTAATTGTTAACAGTGAACATATGCAATGCAGGGTTCTTGATAAAGATCAATTAAGGGGATAGCTAGCTACACGTATTTGCATTCTCTTTTCTTTTATGGGATGACCTAATGGAGTCAGTAAGTGCAAATTCTGAGATTACTAAGAGACATGAGCTGCCCATTTTTATGTTCTAACCAAAGCACTTGCTAGCTAGGGACACTCTTAAAAGTAATGTTTGCCCATTTTTGGTTTCTTCAATATCTACTCGCAACAGACAAGTTCTTCTGTTCTTTTTCTTGGTAAGCCATAGCATTATCATTGTTCACTCCTATACTCTTCACTCTAGGACATGATGGTGATTTTGAATTTTTTGTTTTTTTGTTTAAACTTCAGGTTTGGAACACATAGAATTTATCTTCTTGTTTTTACTACATTTATGAACAGGATTAGAGTTGTGGATGAAAATAAAAAATTGATTTAGAATGAATATGGAAAACCCATATAGAAATTTAAAATTTGATTTAAGAAATGTTTGAAGTTCAAAATCTTCAAATAATCTCAAAGCTCATATTCCAATCTTTAAATTTTAAAATCTCAAGGTTTCTATGTATTCTAAGGGTATGATTAATACACTAAAAAATAAAATGAAATAAGATTTTCATTTTATTTTTATGCTTGACACTTTAATTTACTACAAAAATATAAAAATAAGATTTTAAAAGAATTAAATTATTTCACCATCTTTGAAAAATTAATTAATTTGCTTATAAAATATAAGTTGATCATACAAAAAGCTATTTATGAAAAATTTATTAATATTTAAATTCTATTTCTTTATACATTACTATATATTAAATAAAAAACATTGAAATCTTAAAATATCCATCTGAAAAATAAGATTTTATTTTTCATTTTTGTCTAACTAAACATGCCTTAAACATCTTAATGAGAAATTTTAAGCAACATACAAAAGTTTCTATTTGATTTTCCTATCACCTAATTTTCAGTATATATATTCCCACTGTTTTTCTTGATAACCAAACATGTTCAAGTGTAGAAAGAAAGAACAAAAATGACATACAGCCAAATGTGTAGTGGGATCACAGGTTCTTCTAGTTTGTTCACGTGGACGGCAGTGCAAGGAAGTGGTCAGTTCATGGGAAGTATGCAAGAGGACAATCTTCAAATTTTTATTTTGGACTTTATAAAATATACATATATCTTTCCAAATCCATCTCTCCATACAATTATATGTCTGTGTTAAATTAATAGTTTAGAGGTGATGGGAAATTTTTTTTTAAAAAAAAAAGATTCCTTAATAGCTTTGTTTAATGTGGAAGCATTTTGCCAAGTCAAACTTCTAAACTTATCTTATTAAGACTATAAAATCCACCCCTCTTTGAAGCAATTTCTAGCTGTAACCTCGTTAAATCCTATGGTTAAATAAATTGATGAAAGAAGTAGCTAGTTGTCAAATTTGTATGACTAACTGAAAGCTTCCACTGAGATCTTGTCTGCTTCAATTTTCTGGTTTTCAACACATGCGCTTCCATTTTTTGGCTGCTTGTATGTTCCAGTAAAATGTTTTACAGTATCAAATATTTTCCTTTCCAAAGCAGGTTCATTTTAAGTTGTGACTTGCATTAACAAGATTTCTTTTTTTTTTTTTTTTCCTAATTAAACTCTGACTAAAGTTTGAATTCGTAACTTTTCAATTCTGAAGATAACTTGTGTAATAATACAAATAAAGACATATATAGAGTAGATTAATAAAAGTTAAAGATGTAAAATGTAAATGACGTTAATATCAATATCAATCATCAATCAACCAATATATATCTCAAAAATATTGTCATCTATAATATTTTATATTATTTAAGAAAATGATATTTAATGCATGGACAACTCACAATTTATAATATATTTTTCATTTTTCTCCTTAATTATATTTAATAAAGAAATAAATATATTTTACTAGTTAAATAATTAATAAGAGTAAATTAGTAAAATTTAATAATAATGAATGAAAATGGACATGTATTTTAGAATATCTAAAAATGAATATTGGACAATCCTTTTAGGACAAATGGATTATTAACGAAAAATTTAAAAAGTAAACAATTCTAAATAACCTCTAAATAAAAAATTAGAAAATCTAAAAAATAATTTTGAATAGAAAGTTAAGATTTAAATTAACTTCATTAATTGTTCAATATTTTGAGTATATAATGGCTAGCAGTAGTGTAATGGATTGTCAGAAATTATTTCGTTCAAATTTATAAATTTTCTCTTAAAATTATATTACACAAGATTGAAGGTATGAGTTAATGGACAAATTTTTGTTATAATTACCTAACAAACACATATAAATATAATTTATAATTATCTATTAATTTTATTTTATTATACAATACTTAATATTATTTATTTAATTAATTATTAGGAATTATTTTATTCAAATTTAATAAATTTTCTTTTGAAATTGTGTCACTTAAAATTAAATATATGAATCAATATGTAATATTTTATTATAACTACCTCCCTATATAATTTCAAATTTTTAAAATTTATTTTATTATTTTATTTGCTTGACAATAGCTTTTTAATAAAAATAATTATTTAATAAAAATGAATATAAAAGTTATTATTATAATCATTCTGCACAATGAGCGGGTTTGCGATTAGTATATTATTAATTTTAGTCTTAAAATTAATTTGAAATAATTACTTGCCATTTTATCAAATACTTGTGTGTAGCATAGCTACATATCGTTGTTTTATATTATATTATAAAAAACTATCATATCAAAAAAGTTTAAATAGAAACTTAAAAAAATTAATTACTATATAAAAAGACTTTCTAAATAGAAATTTTAAAAAATCTAAATAGTAAAAATTATAAACAAAAAACTAAAATCGTGTAATAAAAATTTTTTGAATGGAAATAAGAAAAATTTAAACAATAAAAATTCTAAAATAAAAAATTAGAAAAATTAAAAAAATAAAAAATTTCAAATAAAAAATTAAGATTTAAATTAATTTTACTAATTGTTAAAAATTTTGAATCTTAAAAAGCTAGTGATAGTTTAGTAAATTGTCATAAATTATTTTGTTCAAATTTAATAAATTCTTTTAAAACTACGCTACACAAAATTAAAAGTATTAATTAATAAACAACTTTTATTATAATTATCACATATACATATATAATTTATAGTTATCTATTAATTTATTTTGATTATGAAATACTTATTTTTTATTTGATTGATTTATTAAAAATTATTTTATTTAAATTTAATACATTTTCTTTTAAAATTGTGTCGTATAAAATTTAAGGTATGGATTAATAAACAATTTTTCATTACAACTATCCACATACATAATATTTTATTATTGTATTTACTTGACAATAATTTTATAATAAAATACTATTCATTCAATTAATTATTTATTTAATAAAAATAAATATTAAATTTATTTAAATGTTATTATTATAATCATTCAGTACATTAATGCACGGATTTATGACTAGTTTAATATTGTTTGTGAGAAAAAGATTATTTGTTTGTGAGCTCTCTTTTTCAATAGATGGAGAATTGATTGCTCAATTAGTGTTCCATCAGCAAGTTGGTCCCTTTGCTTGGCCTGTTTTGGATATTATCCAGATTAATAATTGATAATCTAAAAATAATAAAAATAATAATTTAACAAGAATATTGATTGATACATTCACATTCATATGTTTTGGGAATAGACAAAAGAAAGATTTTAGGAAAAAACTGTATATCTATGGAGATATGGCCAGTGGCCACTCAAGTTTCACAAAGATTTATAATATATAAGGTCATAATCAAAGTTTTACCTAACACTAAACGTGATGCAAGTTTTCTAGTAGTCACCCCTTTATTTATTTATTTATTTTGTCCCATAATCAAGAAAATATCATTGCTGAGCAAAATGGCATAAGAATTTTGCTAACCACCGATAAATGAAATTTGAATGTAGTTAGGTTTACAAATTACTAAGCTCAACTAAATTAAAGTTTAATCTATGTGCCGTTAACTAAATCAAATTTTGATCTGTGTGGGGTCAACTGCAGGAATTCTTATTTCTACTCAGTTGATTAGGGTTCGTTTATATAGAAACAGTTAGATGCAGCTACACATTATACTATTAAATTAATCCATCAAAACTAAAAGTGACAAATGAACCAAGTAAGTTTGAATAAAGTTAATATCGGATTAAGTTAATTTTAGGTTAGATGATTTTCAAATAGATCCTAATCAGTTCATTTTAAATTGTAAAAAAGTTTTAGATAATCATCGAGTGAAGATAAAAAAAGAAGTCATTTTTGAATTTCGAATCGAGTAGAATTATTTAAAATTTTGATTTTTTAAATAAAAAATATTATTTTATTATATATATAATTTAAATGGTTTTAATAACTTAAGTCGAGTTAAATTTAAATGTATTTGAGTTGGGTTAGGATTAAGTGAATTCAACTGACCTACAAGTCAAATTACATTTGAAAATTTTTGATCGTTTCAGAATTTTTGACAGGTCAATCAAATTCATTTTAAGTTGAATTTTCAGGTCGAATCAAAATGAATGAATAAGCGCCTTTGGTTTAGTAATACAAGATTTACCTCCAAAGCCACAAGATTGCAAATTCAAACCCGTGGAAGCCAAAAATCAAAACAAAGAAACAAGATGAAATCTCGTGAAAGTCACTGTCTACCCATGAAAATGATACGGTGTCAAATTATGGCTGCAGCAGTCCTAAGTTGAATAGGCTAATATGAGGTGAGATGACGTGATGCACTAGAAAAAGGTAAAGAGAAAAGATGTAAAAGGGACGAATTTATATAACCACACTAATTAGTCCAAGTACCAAATGATATCATATATATGTGGTGATCCAGAATGTAATGGTGGCTCGATTCTGGTTGATATGTTTTTGCTTTATTGATCAGGGATATTGAAACCTACTAACCACCCATTTTTACTCCATTTTTTATGGTTCAGAAGAAGAAAGGAAAGAACTAGGGTCAAATTAAGCATGAAAGGCAGACGAGAATAGCGGTATTGGATCAAAGTAATCTTCATTAGCCAGTAAGAAATCAAATTTGGCAGAACATGTGGAAATGATAATCTTAGCCCCCAAACTTTGAACTATTATGTGGGATCGGATGTCTCACTATCCTACTGCAGTGACTGACCCTGGTGCAATGAATGTGAAACTTACGTAGAATAATAGAAGATTCAAGACAGTAATGTTTTTGGAAGGCAATGGAAATATTTGGCTTATTTGTTTTCTTATTTTTGGTTGTTTCAATTTTTCAATGGAAGTAGTTATTTTTTTTTCTTAATTTTCTTTTTTTTTTTTAACGGTGAAGTTCAATGGTTATAAGAACAAACAACACCACACCAACTAACTATAGCTTTTTGCAGCAACCATACCTAGATAACTAAAAGGTAGAATGATAATGGAAAACCAAACCACTTTGCTTTTGGATGTATTATCCTCGAGCCCTCCAAAGAAAACTGAGCTAGAATTCTCCTAGTACCCTATCTTGTCTCCATAAAGAGCTAAATTTCGTGGATAGATAGATGAAAAGTGAGCAGCTACATTTGTCCTGTTGTTTAACTTTGGATTCATCAATCTTTTCTGTTCCTTGGCTTATTTTCAACATTGGTTTAAACCCTTCAATTTCCACCACCTAAGTTACATGCACTAATCCTAATTCTGTCAAGTTTCTAGCTGTATTTCGCGTGGGATTGGTCACTTCAATAGCTAGAATTTTCATGAACGCTATGATCACCTAACGATGAGAGCCGTCAAGTATGTGCTAGATCATGCATCCACATTTCACAACTTGCACTCACGTCACATTAGAAATCAAATGATATTTTCTTTCACTAATAATAAGAAGTTTCATTATTGGCTATTGTCTTGTAGTGCTGCGTAAAAAAGATGGCAACAAGTTTGACATGGTAGTATCTTTTGTCTTTTTTATAATGCCTCTTGCAAAAACAATTTTTGGGCTATACCGACTAAGCCTACTGTCTTCGATACAAAATTTATGATGAAAACCAATCAGAAAGCCTGTTTGAACCTCAAACAAGTCAAATGATTTCCCTAGACTTCCCTCCTATGAATAGTGGGGCTTCTACTGGTGGGTTGTAAGTGGGTGAAATAGAAATTTACATGTTCATGTAGGATTCTGTTCTTAAAGTAAATATATCCTACAGAACAGACCATTGCCCTAAAGTGGAAACGTTTTTTGTAATCACAGCAACAACCTTAAAATTTCAATAATGCAAGACCAGATATTCCATCCATAACTTTTATTACCCTGATTTACATTATAAGAAATAAAGCACATTCCATTCACAGGACTCCAACAACTCCACTAACGTATCTTTCAAAGCATAATCGCTGAAAGAATCAATCGTCATGGTACACCACTAGTAATAAGAGAAACAATGGTATCTGCATTTTCTCAAGAAGGAACAAATCAGAACAATGGAAGTAATAAAATTTACTGACCTTCAATATCGAGTTGAAAATATGGAGAATCATTCAACTTTTGGCAAGCTCCTTCAGAATCACATACTTGAATAATGAATTTGAGACTACATGTATTGGATGGAACAGAAAGATGAGAAATATAGAAAGCTGTAACTTGTGCAACTCCGAGATACTTGCATGTGCCTTTTAGCTGTCCACCTGGATTTCCTTCAACTTGTCTTGCCAGTTTCTCCACATAGATATTGTACTTTGGGAACACAAAATCATTTCCATCTTTCAATTTCCAAATGATATTCAAGCTAACAAATCTGGATCCCTGAGAATCTAAACTAAAAACGATATTTTGGCCTTCAACCAGCCATGAACTGGACGAAGGCAGACAAAAGTTCCCTTCTAAATCTTTAATTGCAATGTGACCAAGCACTGCATGGTACTCCTCAGGACTTGAAATTGATGAATTATCTTGGCCATCTGTGTCGTATTTTGGTCTTGAATCATTATGCTCAGGCTTCAGCCTGCAGCATACGGCATGAATCTCTGTTAATGTGTGTCCATTCATTGCAATGCTACCTTTGTATATTATCCAACCTGGGTTCATTTCTTGTTTTCTAACTGGATGTGCCATGATCACTTTGCTGAATTTGGTAGAGAATTGATTCATATCTGAGGATGTGATAAGTGCTGATGTCATCTCATTTGTGTTAGAAGAGAACTGAAGACAAAGGACCAATAGTGAGCCCCTATCTGATTTCACCTGCATTGTTTCAGGTGTCACAATTTAACTAGATGGAAGCAGAAGATAAACACATATTTCACGTGGTACAGTTACTTTATGAGTTTCCAGCTCTGTTATTCTTGTTTTCATAATAATTACAAGTTCATTCAGTCTTTCCCTGGTTTGATTTAACTCAAATTGAGCTAGACTGAAAGTTGCTCGTCTATAGGAAAGACAGAGATAAGTTCTTTATTTTCAAATTCAAATTACCATACCCATAATATTTATAATGTGAAAATAGTTAATTCCCAGTTGAATTCAATTAAGAGTTGGATACAAAAACAGGTGTTTTACCATATTAAAATTTTGCCATTATATGATAGAATAGTTCAGTGTATTAAATTTTTGCCATCATATGATAGAATTGTTCAGTATTCTGCCTTCCACTTGAGACCACAAAAGAGATGGCTTACAGAATAAGTAAAATGGAGAGGCTGATCGCCTAAAACAAGATTTCCCGAAAAGAGCCTTGTAGTGAAAAGAGCATTGTCTTCAAGAAATCCTTTAAATGTGACGTTTCCTCCCCCATTATAAGATGCTTCTCTGACACTGCCCATTTATAGATATATAAGTTTAAATCAGTGAATTTAAGAGATGAAGCATCAATGTCATGTTTCTGGGCATATAGAACGCCAGTAAATAACTGATTAGATCCAGAATGTTGATATTTACTAATGCATTTCTGATGTCAACTTCGGGTCTTAAAGGAAGATTCAAAGAGCCACAAGTAATGAGAAGTATTAATGTGTCAAATGCCAAAGCCTTAAATTAAGGTTCAGTTATAAATAAGTTCTGATTGTGAGGTTACTGAGCAGTATAAGAGGCATGAAAATGTTTTAAAATCATTAGGTAAATAAGTGATAGCCTTCTCTGAATCCTGAAGATCAAAAGGAAAAATGTTAAGAGGCTTTTCGTCAAATCTACATAATGAGTTATTCAAAAACAGGTTTCATTTTCTTTTTATCAATGATTAGAGCCATTTTACATGTGAATCAATGAGGTATATGTGTACACAATGTCATACTGTTAGTGCAATAAATATTTATTTGAATGCCGCAACATCAAGTAAACAAAAGATATTAAGAACATGAAACCTTACTCAACCAGGACTTGAATAGATTCAGGGGTTTGTCCATTGATGAACTGAAGAAAAGGCTGCCAGGAAGATGGGAGTAAAAAGATAGTAAGACAAGATACTGACTAGTAGTCTCAAAGGTATTAGTGATGGAATGCAAACTTATTGATTTGAACATTGCATATGAAATATATTGCCATCCAGTTCTCAAATCAATTCACTCAATTATATCTTCATTAGACACATGTTAGAGGAGAAAAAGCCTATGGAAAACGAAAGGCTAAAGTAGAGAGACTGTTGTAGCTAGAAGAAATACATTATGGATCTTATTGTTGTCCAAATTGCAAACTAGAATTGAACATTTTCACCCATCAGTTTATATCTTTTCATACATTATTTTGCATAAGATGATAACTAAACAATTCAGCCTTGTACATCCACTACAAATGCACAAAATTTCCTTTATACACTCACAACTGCAGATTTCAAGATAATATGGGGGTTATATCCATCATATTAAAAGGAATAGCACTCGGAACAAGTGGAACATGAAGATAAAACAAGTCCCATGAGATCAATCATAGTGGATATAAAATGATTTGCTTAAAATACCTGTTCCATAATTTTATAAAAATGCACTTTGAAAATCCCGCCAAGAGATTTTTTTTTTTGTACAGACAAAAAACTAAACCACAAGTTACACAAATTGAAAAAAAAAAAAAAACCTCTTTGTCATAGTAAAGTGACAGCTCTTGTGGTGCTGACCTGAAACCCTTGGCAAGACATGTTGTTCCAAGGAGCTTCTGTTACTTGTGCTCCCTCAACTGAAATATGATAGCCACGACCCTGAAAAACTATCAATTAGGCTAAGTATTTAAACTAATACATGCAAGAAGCTGGAAGAATAAACACAACTCATGCTACTGATTAGCATGCTGCAACTGTTTGCTCATTATCTGCTTTTTGTAAAAGAAAGAAAAAAGTATGTTCTCATCTTAAATTTAGTACAACTCTCGCTTAAATTAAGCTCCAACTAGATTCAAATATAATAAAAGAAAAAGTTCATTCAGTGTCGCTTTAACAGTTTAACCAGACAAGTTCTATCCAAGCAATTATAAAACTCTCTTGAGCTTTTTGTAGGCTTTAGACATCTTAAAAAAGGCCAAAGTTGTGATCAGGAGAAGCATACATGGAATTTATGCATTCATCAGTCTCAGATACCAAATTGGTGACGAGAGTAACTTAGTTATCACTTAAAAGAGAGTTTTGGAAGAAACTGAATCTTAGTACCAGCTCTTTCTCACAAAGGATAATAAGCAACAAATAATATATAATTCTTCTTTGGAAATAAAATAATTCACAGGATGCTTTCTGCAAAAGTCTGGAAAATGAATGCAAGGAAGCTTCTTTATTTTCTTTTAAATAATGTAATAAATCGAAAATATATCTCTTTCAAAGTTATTATCCTAGTCAATTTTTACAAATAGGGAGAGTTAGCTATAGTTGCTACCTGATCAAAATTTGTATAGAATGG
Source organism: Omphalea diandra (assembly GCA_949677035.1). Taxonomy (NCBI): domain Eukaryota; kingdom Viridiplantae; phylum Streptophyta; class Magnoliopsida; order Malpighiales; family Euphorbiaceae; genus Omphalea; species Omphalea diandra. The sequence continues at coordinate 6,832 of CATIWR010491573.1, read as the reverse complement.
AAGCATTTTGGGGTAATTGTTCACTCTTCCCCATGATTTTTCAATGAGTGTCCACCAACTGCAAAAAATTAAGTACATGATAATGAAACTCTGAACAGAATTCTGTACGATTTACAATGTACCAGATGAGCTATGAAAAAGTTTTTTGTTACCTGCATAGAAGCAAAACTCATATCCTTGTGAGAAAAATAACTCAGAAGTTCAAGCATTTAATGACTTCAGCATTTACGTAACTCAAAAAGGCTTTTTAAGCTTAGAGCAAAACAAAGAATGAAATATGTGGCCATGGTAGAAGATGCAAATAATATAAATCTTGGAAAGAAAATCATCAATTTTGTAGTAAAAGAGTTATTTTTTCACTGCATATATGCATGAGTTCATATATCCTCTCTCACAAAAGGCAGTAGATCTACAAAGAGAAGGGATCCAAAGCATCTTGAAAGACACCAAGACTAAGCATCTTGAAAGGCACTAGGACTACTAATAACTGCCTTGAATTCCATGATAATGCAAGAAAATACGTATATGCATTCAGAAGTACAAATGTACAACCAGATTTTTTAAAAAATTTTTGAAGAACATATAGTTTGGGAGTACAAGGTAGAGAAAATAACAAAACCCTCATCAAAACGAGGAAAAGACGCTAAAAAATATTAAGATGGAAACTTAAATTCATGACATGAAAGCATCACAGGCCTCCCCTTATCCAGATAACAACATAGAAGAATCACACAGCATCCAAAATTGTTTGAACCAAACTGATGGCAAATTAATTTAAGAAGCAGTTCTGATAAGTTATAGAACTTTTACTGAGAAGGCTAAGGATAGTATCAGAAATCATAAAAGTCTAGACATATCAAACATTATATTATAATTTATAATACTCATGTAAAATCACAAAAGTGACAACTGCATTACCGATTTTGAGCAGTCCAAAAATCAGGTGGTTGTTTAGTCTCATAGATCCAGCCAGGAGCAAATATGGCAGCAGAAACATCATCATCTTTTAACACCTCAAGAGCAACATTTGTCTGATATCCAAACAGTTACTATAGTTGATTAAACAAAGAAGAAGTGGGAAAATTTTGTTTTGCTGCTTGCATATGGACAAGTGAATTTAACACAGAAAAGTTGTAGCCATATCTCAATGTACAAGAACTACTAAAATCAAGAGCAATATCTCATACTTAATGCACGAAATGCCTAATTAACAAACTTTCATAGTTAAGCACTTCAAATTTCTTTCCCCAGCCATTATTTATATAACTAGAAAATATGAAGGTCAAATAGACCTGAATGATAGGTCAAGTATAAGTTAGTCCAAAAACTTCAATTTAGGCAAACTAGTCTTTGAAATCTGATAGTGAAATGAGGCTTGCAGGAGATCGTGATGGTAGACCAAATTGGCAACATTGAAGTTTTTATCCAAATTGGATACCATGCACTAGTGCATGGATAATTTGGTCTTTATCCCATTATAACACACAAATATGGTTCAATACAGTGGGGAATAGCCAAGTTTATCTTCTTAGAACTATAGGATATCTCAAGGCAGTGAGGACCATAAATAAATGAATCCTGTTACCACTATAAATCCTAACAGCTTCTGTCAAGGATACTATTAGTCCACAGCAGAAATTCCTATAAAAACCTGAAGGTATCACTTCAAGAGGAAGGAAAACAATACTAGGTTCTGGTTAATAGCAACTAGTTGGGTTAGACGGACGGTCCTCCAACTCAAGACGATGGGTCCCAGTCTCCCAGAGCAGCCACCTTAAGTTGGGCTCAAAGGTATTATACAACACTGCTGGTTCATCCTCAAGAATTTCTGAGCAAATTCCTGGTGCCTGCTTTATGAGGTGATTCTGTATGATCAGGGATCAGGAAGATGTTCAAAGATTCTATTAATATGAAAAATAATCAGGTTTTGCTGGAAAATCTTCTGAAAGGTCTTACTAAAAGCTTAAATACAAGCCTTTTTCAATACCATTAAGCACAGATTTATATATATATTTCCAAAAAGAAATGGAGAAGACACTATCAGGAAAGCATATGGCACAAGATTAATTCTCCAGAATACATCAACATCAGGAATCAACTGTGTCCATTTCCAAAATTCTATATGCTAAAAAGTCCTATACGTCTTACAAGTTCTTCAAAATGTTTACACCACTAGATCACTTGAGTTATTTTAAGCAACATACTTTCCCCTTTCTGCATGTGATGCCTAATGCAGTTAAGTTTTTCCCTAAAATATAGAAATCATTTACTAAGTTATGCTCAGATTTTGAATTTTATATAAATGAAATAAACTTAATAGAGTGAAAACGGCCACAAGCACTTTACCAAAGATAAAGCACATGATGGTTCCTAAAGATTTGAATGCATGTTGATACTCTATCCATCAATTGATGACAAACTAGTTAGCATTTAGAAAACGCAAGTGGAATGATTAACATACATTTCTGCACAAAAATCTGATCAGGATGCTGAAACCAACCTACAGAATATAATATTGGTGATGACAATAAAGATGCTTAAGCAAACATGATTGAAAAGACACATACATTCCATTGTCCACCACCATAAGTATTCCGTCCAAATACATCTATGCCCATGTAGACATCAAACTTTCTATTACCAGCAACAGCAGCTGAAAGTTTTGGATACTCTCTCTGTACAGGAAATTGACAGACTAGTGTTGGTGTCAAAAGGCACAAATAAATCAACTTGAACATGGAAGAAAAAAGAGAAGCCAGTACCTTCCATGTGTAGTTCACAAATATGCCATCACATATGTCAAAGAAAGGTTTATTTTTTTCATTTAGTTGGTCTTGCCATTTAAGCTGTCCATAAATTGTAATAGCATCATACCTGCAACGGACAGTAATCATGACAGCAACTAATATAAAATCAGGATGCTCCAGATTTAGAAGAATCTAATGCTTTGAACACTCACCAAATAACTAAAGATCCAGGCAATAAGAAATGCATAGTCTGGGTTAGATGGCTGACAAATTCTTTCAGATTAGGAATTTGATCCACTTCCAAATTAATCTCCATATTAATCTGCAAACAAGGATTCCAATGTTCAAAACTGCCTTGAGTGTTTTTGCATGCACTAGACAGACTCCCAAGTGAGGGAAATTGAAAGAAACCCTTTCATTTGCATCAGGAAAAGATATCAAGATGTTGTTAATAACAAATTCTTTACTATCCAAATCATTTCTTTCTATTGCATTATAAGTGTGAAAATTTAAACGAAGTTCAATGTTTCCATTGTCCAAGCAGAACAACTTACAATGACAACATTCACTGCTAACCAACACTACTACATTCTCTATGAAAAAAAAATAAAATTGACTTGAGTAATCTTCTTCCCCCTTTCCTGTTTTTCTCTTCATCATTTAGTTCTTTGACAAGCCATGATGGTCACAAAATCATGCAACCAAACCATTTTGGCTTGGACCAAGGCTAAGTTGAGCTGAGTTTTCTTAAGCTATTGCTTTCATCTCCATCTATAGGGTTGGTTTTAAGTGGTTTGATAATTTAACATTCAACAACAAATGCCGTAATACATGCAGAGTCAGGTATATTTTTAAGCACTGAACGTGCATCATTGACAAAATAATCTAACAGTGGAATTGCAGAATATATTAAATTGTACTAGAAAGTAGACTCTCCATCATCACTATAAAATGTTGATAATGAAATGTCATAGCAAAATAATATAGCTTATAGAACTACATACCAGCCAACCATCAAAGCCCAAGGCAACAGTAAGCTCAGCTAACCGCTCAGCATACATTCGAGCAGACTCCTTTGATTCAAGCAATTTATCGCAAATGCGCTTCCCTTCCTCCCATTCTGTGAGGAAAGTCCCCAACACCTTACATCCAATTGCCACAAGAACCAACACCACACACGTTAATTTTTTTCAGCCATTCATTAAGCACCAATAAAAGATTGTTCCATTTTATACGTATAACTGCTCAATCATCATCAAGAATTGCTAAATTCAAAATCTAAACAAAACCCAACTCAAATTAAAACCCATCTCAAATACACATCATTAATTTCAGCTAAAAAACTTCAAGTATCAAAAGAGTAGGTACCTTTACACCATGTCTGTGAGCTGTATTAGTCCAACCAGGAGGAGGGAGAGTGACCAAAGAATGGGAAAAATAAACAAAAACATCAATCAAATACCAATGCCAAATTGCATAAGCATCAGGATTGCACCCACCCTGTACCCACCTATCATCCCCATAACCACCTTGCATATCATGGCAAACAAGAAGTCTAGGCCTGTTGGGCAAGGAAACAGCTGAATTTGGAAGAGGAACAGATGATTGGTTAAATGGGTAATGAAAGGAGCGGAAGTAAACTCGAGACTCAAGCTCCTCGAGGGTCTTGATCGGATATGAGACTGGAGTGGACGGCTGTGATGGGTCAAAGAGAGGAGGATCAACAGTTGAAGAGTGGTTATGGAGACTGGAAGACTGAGACATGGACAAGGAAGGAAAAAAAGACTGGATCTTTTTGAGGATTAGACTGAGAAAATTGTAAACAGAGACCAAGATTTGACGGTTTATGTAGGCGCGAAGAAGAGCGATAAGCATTTATTCGTTTGAAGGAGAAGCAAGACGCATTGGATTCACTGGTCCCTTATCTGCAAGTTCTCCCCAACTTTGTGTCGTGGTTTAATTTAAAGCTCCTACTTCCGTAGTGAGCTTGTGTTTAAAAATTCAATTTAATCCTTTTACTTTATATTAGTCCATTAGACTGGTGATTAAGTTTCAATCACTCTCAAAAATGAAAAAATTTCAAACTTGATTTAGAAGCATTCTATTATTTCGAAATTATTTCAAAATAATTATTATGCAAAAATAATACAAATTTAAATAAAATATTAAAAAGAAAAATAAAAATTTTCAGATTTTTTCTAACACTTACATTGATAAAGATAATAAAATAAAATAATAGATATAATAAATCAATAAATAATATATTGATAAAAAAGGAAAAAAATATAAGGGGAGTAAAGATTTATTTATTTATAATTATGATAATATAATAGTTTTTGATAGCCCTCACGTAATTGAATGATCCACGGACGAACAACTGTTGTAGGAACAACTAATTTCTCAATCGAATGACGAGTTTCAAGATGAAATGATGATGTCGTTTAGATAGTCATCAACAATAAGTAATAGATACTATCTTTCGGAAAATCCTAAAGATACTTATTTCCTTAAAATTCAAAAATCACGTAATTTCGAGATACATTTATTTCTTTATATTTCAAGATCACTTTAATGTATGCAATCACCAAGCTTCAATGAAAGACTTAAATAGATAAAAACATACACACAATTCATTCATTTACTACTTTGCTATCAATTACAACTATTATTTTATTATCTTCAGGCTCTAAAAACACATTCTAACTTAATAATCAAAGTGGTTGCAGGACATCCAATCCTTGTAATTCACATTTATTGTCTTCTTACAGATCATTCCAATTAATTTGAGATCAAGGGTCATTAATTTGTATAGATAAAAATTCTCTCTTGATTTATATAGAGATTTGTACTTATATTTATATCAGATATGTTATAATATTATGCAAAAAAAATAAGAAAAATAATATCAATTTAATAATAGAAAAACATTTCTCTTTAGTTAAGCAAAAATCAAAAGAAAGCAGTAATAATTTTTGCACTAAAATAATAATCTCTAATATAAGAATTAGACAAATAAGAAATAATTTGAAACATATAATAAATTGTTTTACTAACTTAAAGATTTGTTTTATTGAAAAAAAACATAAATTATAAAATTTAAATTTAATTTATCTTCGAATTTATAATTTCATAATTATAAGACAACTTTGACATTACTAGACTAAAATCTCATTGCTGTAAATTTATTAGAATAATAATTTATAATTACGTTTGTATCATTTTTATTTGTACATTTTTTCAACACTCTCATTTTAAAATAGTATAAAATAAAACATAATCATTGTTTTTTAATGAAAAATTCAAAAATAAAAAGATTAATTAAATATTTAACGTTTACCATATTTAATTAAGTCGTCTTTCACTTTTCAATATTGTACTATATTATCTCTCACATTTATGTCATTATGCTAAAACATCCTTCTAACATTAATTTTTTTTAATTAAATTTATATGAATGTCAAAAAGACTTTTTAGTATAATGGAGTACAAATGAGAGTTAACGTAACATAATATTGAAAAATAAGAGATGATTTAGTTAAATATGACAAATATCAATAAATTTAGAGCAATTAATTCATAAAATACAAAGCTCACCTTTGATCAAAATTTTTTTGACTAATGGAAAATTGGTTTTTTAACATTAAAAAAAAAAAACACTTTTAGTATAACTAGACAAACATGAAAAATAATTTAACAAATATCACGAGATTTAGAGTAATTAATCCAAATAAAAATTTAGTTTTTGTTGTAAATTTTTTTTTACTAGAAATTAAAATCGCCTTTTAGCATTTCCGAAATTACATTAACACATAGAAAATTAGTCAAATGGTCTTAGAACTCTTTACGATGGAAAATAGATTATGTTTTATTTATTTCATAATTAATGATAGGTCAAACCTCACGAATGTCAATTTTATTTTTTTCCATTTATTTCTTCTAATAAATATATTATATCATTAAGAAGTCACTTCTTTTTTTGTGTAGACTAGTTATTCCAAGTGTTTATATGTGTGTGTGTCTATATATATATATATATATATATATATATATATATATATATATATATATATATATATATATATATA
>CATIWR010491559.1:0-45712 GCA_949677035.1 Omphalea diandra | reverse complement strand
TTAAGATATACAAATAATTCTATAAAAATAACACCCATAAAAATATATCTTTTTTTTTTAATATATATATATATATATATATATATATATATATATATATATATATATATATATATATATATATATTCAAACAAGTTCAATTTTCTCTTATTTTTTATAATTAAAAGAATAAAAAGGAAATGATATAAGGTACAATATTGCCTATTAAGATGGTCAAACTCACATTTTTAACTTAGAATCGATAAAAAAAAACTTATTAACTCGTTGTAAAATTGTAAGACTTTACAACATAACAAATTGTCCTTTTAAAATTTAATAATACATATATAAAAATATAAATAAGTTATTATGCAAATTAAATTCTACATATATAAAATATTATAAGAACATTAAAATTCAATCTTCAATACAAAAAACAAGATATCAATTTTAAAAGATAAACATATAATATTACACTATCAAACCAAAACATAAAGAGCCTGAATTCCCAATAAGTTATAGTCATACTCCTTATAAAGAACTCTTTGAGAATCACAACCATGCATGATAAACCAACAATTCTGACCTTAATTAGGCATATTCCTCTAAGCCTCAACAATTCAATGCTTCAAAGTCTTTAAATAATGCTGCTACACTGTTCTAGAAAAGCTAGACCAATCAGCGCTACCATGGGACAACGAAGAAAGAGCATATGGTGAACGACAATCTAACAAAGGAAGAATTGATGCACAATAAAACGCTACTTTAGCTTAAGGTTTACAGCGATATTTGGGTCATTTCAATGCATCTTATCAAGCTGAGCATGAATTATGGAAAACAAGAACAAGTTTAATGTTCCATAAAAAGAAATACTAAAAGAAGGAAATAATAATTGGTCTTCTCACACTTATATAGAATCATGCATCAATTGGACAAGGGATATAGAGCAAATATTCCTAAATACTAAAAACATGATTTGAAAGTCCATTCTCAGAATATAAAAGACTACATTCAGGGAATATAAATTTATAAATAACTATGTATTAACATTGTTATTTTTTGAAAAACTTTAAAATTTCACAATTCTATCAGGACTATTCTCCATTTTACATGCATCCTCTCCTCTTTTGTTATACATTCTAGACTAATAGTAAAAGATATAACCCAAGATTCTCTGAAGCTGCAAGTCCCAATACGGTTTAAGAACTTTCAATTAAGCATGTAAATTATATAGTTTATTAATGTTAGTTCTCAAGATCGACTAACCCTATGCCATTTTTTACAAGTATACAAGAGAATTAGGGCAAAACGTGATTATTATTATTGATCAACCAGTATATATACAAAAGAAGGAAAGATTAGACAACTAACAACTTTAACAAACTAATACATTCTTAACACATTAACTAATTTTATCCATAATTATCTAGAAACTTCTAGCTGCCACATCATCAATCTGCATCTTCTCTTATGACTGGAGCTTCTTCATCATTGCAACCTGCTATTTTCATGCTTTGACACTCCCCATCAAGATGAGCATACATATTAACTATGTTCATCTTGCTCAACAATTCATGAAACCTAGCAAGATGTAATGCCTTCGTAAATATATCTGCTAACTGGTCATTGGTTCTCAAATAGGCTGGTTTATCAACTAAGATTCAATCTTCTCCCTTATGAAATAACAATCCAACTCAATGTGCTTTGTACGCTTATGATAAACTGAATTCTTTGCTATATGAAGGGTTGACATATTATCACAAAATAATTCCACAGAATCTTGATGATCAATACCAAAATCCTTCAATAAAAATGATAGTCATACCATTTCACTTGTCATAACTGTCATTGCTCGGTACTTAGCTTCAGCTGAGCTTCTAGAAACTGTCCTTTGCTTATTGGACTTCTAACTAACCATGAAGTTTTCCACGAATATGCAATAACCAGTGATTGATCTTCTTGTTTCTTGACAACTAGCCCAATCACTATCCGTATATGCTTTCAACATTGGTTTTGAATTTGAAGACATGAGAATACCTTGACCTGGTTCCTTCTTTAAATAACACAACATTCTATAAGCTGCTTCTAAGTGCTTCATTGCCGGTTTGTCCATGAACTCTGCAAGAACATACAATGCGTAACAAATATTAGGCCTTGTCAAAGTAAGATGCAACAACTTCCAACCGACTGCCTATTAATGCTTGGATCTTTTAACAAACCTTCTTCAGTATGTATCAACCCTTGATTTACTTTTATAGGAATAACACGAGGTTTGCAACCCAACAACCCATATTCTTGCGATAATTCAATAGTATATTTCCTTTGACTCACCGAAATACCCAAGTTGGACCTTACTACTTCTAGTCCCAAGAAATACTTGAGAACACCCAGGTCTTTTAGTTTAAAATTAGTGTGCAACATTATCTTTAATTCATCAATCAAACACCGGTCATCACTTATTACAAAATCATCCACGTACATCAAAAGTGCCACAAACCCTCGGTCAGATTTCCTTGTAAACAAAGAATAATTTGACTTAGATTATACATAATCATGAGACACTAAACAAACAGTGAACTTGTCATTCCATTGCCTAGATGCTTGTTTGAGTCCATACAAAGACTTATTCAGCTTACAAACAAGATTACCAGTGTTGCTCGCTCCCCTTAAAGCTGGTAACTAGGAGGAAGGTCCATGTATACTTCTTCGAGCAAATCACCATTAAGAAACGCACTATTAACATCCAGCTGAGATAATGACCAACCATACATGACAGCTAAGGGAAGGAAAACCTTGATCGTTGTTTGTTTAGCAACAGGACTAAAAGTCTCCTGATAGTCAAAACCTTTACGTTGAGTGTACCCCTTAGCTACCAAATGAGCTTTATACTGATCAATAGATCCATTCAAATTGTATTTGATTTTGTAACCATTTACAACCAATGGGTTACGACTAACAGGCAAAGGAATCACAGATCAAGTGTGGTTTCGAACGAGAGCATCAGTTTCAGCTTCCATACATGACTTCTAATGAGCATGTTGCACAACTTGAGCATACGTTTGAGGTTCAGAGTGAGCTAGAATAGAACAACTAAAATGATGGTGGGAAGGAGACAAATGAGAATGAGAAATAAAATTACGCAAAGGAAAAGTGCATGAGTGTGTGGAGTGACAGGAAAAGTTAAGATAGTAATCGTGAAGATAAGAAGGAAGTTCAGAAGGTCTAGTACTTCAACGAAGAGAAACCAAAGGAGAAGAAGTTGGAGAAGTGAAGATAGGAGAAGGACATGGGGAAGAAGATGATGAAAGAAAAAGTGAGGAAGAAGTAGGAGGAAATTCAAATTAGGCAAAACCAAAGGACTCGAAGATGTAGAAGGAACAGAGGGACAAAGAGAGTGCAAGAAAAATATTTTCATAAAATTGAACATCACGTGAAACAAAAAAGCTTGTATCCTTTAACACCTAAAGGATAACCTAAGAAAATACACCTACAGGGCCCAGAGTCAAACTTAGTTCGATGAGAACCAAGATTGAAAGCAAAACACTTATCCAAAACTCCGTAAATGACAATATGTAGGTGATTGATTAAACAATACTTCATTTAGAAACTTGTAATGAAGCAATGGTGTAGGGGTATAATTGATCAAATACATAGCAGTCAAAACAGCATCCCTTAAAAAATGAAGAGGTAACGAAGCATGAAATAAGAGGCATCGAGCCATATTTAAAATATGTTGATGCTTGCGTTCAACTACTCCACTCTATTGGGTAGTATAAAGACGAGGTTTGATAAAATACCTTTTAAAGCATAAAAAGAAGGAAAGCCAAATTCCAAACCATCATCAGAACGTATAGTCTTGATATAAGCATTAAATTGATTGAGAATGAAATGGTAAAAATATTGAATTAAAGAACTAACTTCTGATTTATGTTTCGTTAAGAAAACCGAAGTACACCTGCTATAATCATCTACTATAGTCAACAAATAATGATTATGAGCAAGATCAGATTGAGCATAAGGACCCTAAATGTCCATGTGAACAAGTTCAAAAAGATGAGTTGTTTCACTAACAGAGTGTGGAAAAACTGCTCTCTTCAACTTAGCCCTCGGACAAGTTAAATAAAGTACATTATTCAATACTGAATCCTTTGGTAAAAGAGAAAGAAAACTTGGAAAATTTTCTACATAATATTTCCTAAACGATGGTGCCATGTGGCAGAAGAAACACCACAAACAACAGTTTTGGGAGAAGAGTAAGAGCTCGAAGAACCAATTGCATGACTATTTGAAGGCTTGTGTAAGTAATACAATCCTTTATGCACTTCAACTAACCCAATCGTCTTCCATGATGATAGGACCTGGACGAAACAATAGGTGGAAAAGAAAATGAGACATAACTGTTTGGTAAAAGTGAGTTGACTCATAAAAATCAAATTGAAAGTGAAAGTAGGAATTAACAAAACATTTTGAAGTAAATAGAAGAATTGAGAATAACAGATCCAATGCGTAACCTGAAGTTTCATGCCATTAGGCAATTGAACAAAAGCATGAGAGAGAGAGGAGTACACTTAGTGACAAACTGAATAGAACAAACAATATGATCAGTTGCTTTAGTGTCAACAATCCAAGGAGCTACTAGAAACTTTGTCAAGAGCATACGATGAAGTTTATTAGAGTTAATAACAGAAAATATTGATGAAGAAGGTATACCTAACATATTTGTCGTTGGAACAGAAGATGAGGAAACGGGATTTGAAGAAGGCTCATTCAACATGCTCAAAAGCTTAGCAACTTGTTCTTTAGAAAGGTTCAATTCATGTAAGGAATTTGAAGCCTCATTCATAGTAGACACTGGAGGAGTGAGACCTATTACCTGATTAGCCATAGAGGAGCTTTACCCTTCCTGAACTTGAAACCAGGTGGAAAATCTATCAATCGATAGCATTTCTCTTTCAGATGACCAACTTTCACATAATATGCGCAAAGAAGATCAGATTTACTCTTCTGAACAGGCATGGCTGACATATCACTAAAATTCTAGTTGTCACAAACAAATTTCTGACTCTCTTCTCTTAGAACCATATTATAGACCTGATCAAGCGTTGGAAATGGTTTCGTCAAAATTATTTGTGATCTCAAGGCTTGGAAAGATTCGTTGAGTCCATTAAGGAATTTAAACACGCATCAACATAAGTCTAGAAACAGTCTTTGTTACAATTAACACAAACACAATGAGGGGGAGGATGGAAACTCTTCAGTTCTTCACATACACCATTGAGATCGGTGAAATATGAATCTACAGATTTAGTACCTTGAGTCATGGAGCAGAGAAGCTGTTGTAAATGACAAATGCACAAATCATCTGGCTGTAACAGACGTTGATTAAGCTTTTCCCAAATTTGAATGGCATTCTCCACATAGAAAACAGTAATTGCAATCGGCGGTGAGATTGAACGTAACAACTAAGCAACAATCAAATTATTACATCTGATCCATAGATGATATAGTGGATCTTCAGGAGCTGGTTTGGTGATAGATCTATTAAGAAAAGAAAAGATCTTCTGAAGTTCATGGAGGTTAGCTCAGGAGTTACCACTGCTGAACTATGATTCTTAGTATGGTGAAGGAAATATTGAGATGAGGAATCCTCAAGAGGATTAGAAGAATTAGATGTGAGATTGGATGAAGAATTAGGTGAAGGAATCAGATTATTCAAATTAGGTGAAGGAATAGGATTATTTAAATCTACCATTGTTGAACCAGAAGAAGCGAGCGAAGATTAATGAGAAAAGCGAAAACAGTTACTTTTAGATCTCTCTAAGCTCTAATGCCATTTTACAAGTAATATAAGAGAATTTGGGCAAAACGTGATTATTATTATTATTAATCAACCAGTACATATACAATAAAATAAACAACTAACAACTTTCTTTTAAAAAACTAATACATTCTTAACGAATCAACTAATTCTATCCATAATTATCTAGAAAATTCCAGCTGCCACATCATCAATTCGCATCCTCTGTTAGGACCGGAGCTTCTTCATCATTGCAATATGCTATTTTCATGTTTTGACAGCCATCACCCAAAAAGAGAGCTTGGATCTCAATAAGTATAGATGAGTAGAAATCCAAATAGAAGAACAATACAAATTATAGGAAGCACGTAAAATAAAATTACAAAATGAACTATTTCATAAAATTATTTTCGAATTTATATTATTTTATCAAAATTATTTTTTAGCAGTACTTTTGCACACAATTATATCATTGTTTAATTCATTTCTCTTTGCATCTGTTGTAATTTGATGAATAAGCAAAATTATATGGTTAGAAAACACATTTAAGAGAATCGGACTCAGATTTACTTTAATAAAAATATGGTTTCTTTTAAATCCCAAAAACACAGCTTCATTTTGACATAGTGATATCTTCGTAAAGAAATAATTATATTTGTTTATCCAATTGCAGCAGATATAGAAAGAAATAAGTTAAACAAGAATATAATGGTATGCAAAAGTACCGTTAAAGAGTTATTCGATGAAATAATACAAGTTCAAGGTTAAATTTGGCGAAATAGTTCATTTTGTTTTTTATTGTTACTTTGGGTTCCGAGGTTTACTTGATACTTTAGTCATTAAAGAAATAAAATCCAATTTTAGATAAAAGCATCAAAATTAAAAAATTAAAAAAAAAGAAAAATTAGTAATTAACGCGTACATACCTTGAAGCAACAGTCAATTTCACCTCTTAAAGTAACAACAGAAGAATTGAAGAGGCAAATAGCAAAGGAGAAGATAAACACCTTATCCCTAGTCGAATTATATTTTGCAAAGGAGAGAAGAGAAGAGAAAAATAACTCAAAGAAGGTAATCAAAATTTTGTTTTGCAAAAATGAATTCTCTGACCAAATTCTTAAATCGAAAAAGGTAATAATCCTTAATCTAATGGGCAAGCTCGATTTTTATTGTATATTTTTTCTTTTTACCAAAACACAAACTTAGTAAAATCGTGCCCAAACTTGTGATTTCATCAATTTCACTGAGTTGGCCAACAATTTCATGTTGATTTTACTAGAGATTGATTTTATGTACACGTTGAATCATTCATATGATTTTAACTCATAAAATCATAAAAATCATAAAAACCATACTAGCCAAAATGTGATTTTGACAACCATGGTCATATCCATAGTGACATTGTGAAGCTACGAGAGAAGGTGAACATCGCACCTTATTACCTACCCGACTTTGAGGAGGAAAAAAGTGAAGAAGAAGATGTTGATGATCAATCACTTGATTTTTATTTTTGTTTTCTATTTTTCATTTATGTTTTTTATGTTTTATTTTATGTTTGTCATAAGGACAACCCAATGATTGTGATCAAACATTTGTATATGTTTCAAATTTTGTAATGATTGGGTTGTTTCATCTTAATGAAGATTTCATTTTATGTTTAATTGATCTTTTGTCTTCTATTTATTCATGATTATTTATTGTCATTGGATGCTTGATTGATTAAATGATTGGATATATGATTTCTCTCTTATTATTCAAATATTTATTTCCCTTTTATGATCTTGACAAAGGAGAAGAGAACAAATGTTTGCAAAGTTAACTTAATGAGAGAGCTTTGATTAAAGGAGAGTAACATTGATCACTTTAAAACCCTTTGCCTTAACTTTTGATTCATGAGCAATCATATAGGAACATTATTCTCCAAATTCATTTTGGCTTCCATACACTTATAATTTGTAAGGATATGCATGTTAGAAGGCTACTTTGCAAAATCAATGTAGGTTATCAATATAAAAAAAAAAAAAAAAAAAAGTGAGATTGTTAGACTAAGTTGGTTAAACTTTAGTCAAATCTCATTTTTTATCTTGACAATATAGATTGATAAATACTAATGGTTGTACTAAGTGTTTTTCTTGTAAAAATTAAGATAGGAATGAGTTAAGAAGTCAAAAGGAAGTGAAAACTCTAAATCACAAGAATTGGCATATAAATCCAATTTAAAACAAGCATATCGTGTTCAAAAACATCGTCGCAACTACTATCCAACTTAAAAATGAAACCAAAAGCTTTGTAGTCTAATTCGAGTCCAAGTAGTGACCGCGATCTTCAAACATCAAGTAAAAATGCCATAACAGTCACTTGAAAATCTAATTAAAATATGTCACATGTCTAACGAGCCATTTGACATTTTGAAGATTGTCGTTATGAGGCAAAAGGCACGACTACGACCAAGCTTCAAAGTTAAACCAAAAGGTCCAAGCTCGTACACAAAGAAGTTTGTGTCCCACTAATCCAAAGATAAGCGAACTCAAATCGCTAACATCCGCCACAGAGTAAACCACCACCTCTCGAGCCCCTAACTGATTCTACAGTAAAGGCTGACAATAGACCATACCCTTTGAACACAGCTTATAACTTTCACAATCAAAGGATTACGTCACAACTCTAAAATCGCGATCAAGACTTCTGAATAAAGTGGAGCGTTGCAACAACTAATTCAAGTAAACCAATGACCAAACACCAAGTGTCACTAGCCGTTAGACTCATTTGAAGTTCTCAACTGTGAAAGAGTAATCCAAAGCACTTAAAAATATATCGCGACCACGATTGAGGCGTTTTGACTGTGAAATTTGTCGGACAAGCATTAAATGCATATGTGAAAATAGTTTTATTAGTAACGACTGTTTGGTGATTATAAATTATAAATACTCCACCAAATTACTTTGAATGTAAGAGAATAGTTATTAATTGTGTTCAAACTCTTGCAAATTTAAATTTCAAATCTCTCTTTTTATTGTTTTGTACCTTGTTTGTTGAGAGGTATTGATTGTTTATAATAGTTAAGCATGAGGCTTAAACACTTGAAATTTAGGTTTTAGAGTGAGCCTAGATTATGTAAAACTCTTATAACATTTGCATTAGTCTTAAACACAAAATGAAATTAGGGTTGGATGTGAGTTTAAATACTAAATTTAGTGTGAATTTGTAAAATGAGTTAATGAAATACTCAATTGGTAAATTAAAGAATAGATGTAGAATTTATTTGTACCCAAATCACTATAAATTATGTTTTATATCTCCTTCTCCTTTCCTTTATGTTTCAATTATTTATGTTCGCACCAAAGTTTAAATTTATCACTAATTTAACCCCATTTCTAGTATAAAAGACTAACAATTTCTTTATTTTGAGAATTTTATTATCTAAATTAATTTATTTGGCAGTAAAATATAACATTATAATATGTATGAATAATTATAAAAATTTTATTAGTATTTCATTTCTTTTTAAATAAATCACGCTAAACAAAAATATTAAAATAATTTTAAACATAAAATTTCATTTCTCATTGTTCGATAACCAAAAGTGCCATAAAATATCACTCCCATAAATTATTAGTTGGCACTCCCGTAATGAATCAGTACATAATATCCTATAAACATCTTGCTAGTATAAACAATTATAGCTTAAGAAAAATATTCGAGGGAAAAAACGAAGCTACCGAACATGTAATAAATACTGAGCTCTGATCATTACATATTCTCTGTGCAAGCAATGGCGAGGCTAACATGCACCAGATAAAAAGATCAACTCAAACATACACGATACACAGATCAAATCAAATATAGACGTACATTTCAATCTACGCGAGATGATCATCACTGTAGTAACGCAAAAAAAAAAATTTATGATAATCAATAGCATAACCAACTGCTAACAAATTGTGAACATGCATCAAATAAAAGATCTGAAAGATCTGATCAAACATACAAGGAATCCAGCTTAAAACAAAAATATGGTGAACGACCATTGCATTTTCAACACGAAGCATTCATTTGATTATTATTGTAGAAATAGTAAACTGATCTCATTAATAGTGCATTCAACAAGAAGCAAACTTAATGTCCTTGGCTCTTCTTCTCCCACCATTCCATGAACGCAACTTGAGCAGCCATGGTATCCAACCTGTAGAGTTGCAGCCAGTGATTTGCGATTTCCTGCCCAAAGGTCCAACCAAAAACACCTCCGGCAAGAAACGACAGCCCAGCACCTGCCAAATCAAATTTGGTAAAAAAATTAACTAATTTCTCTCAATCAGAAAAGAAATTGATCAAAATCTTTGTGCCTCACTTTCTACATATTTCCACCTCTGATGATTGGCATGATTGCTTTCTGATTTTGGAACTATGAAGTTCCCATGAATTATTCAGCCACAAATTGGTTTATGCCTGACATCTAACATCATATTTATACAACCCATCAACTTAATATATCAATTGTACCAAGCACAAATCATTGCAAAAAGTATAACAAAACACGGAAAGAAAAGAAGATAAATCTCCAATATCAAGGAAATGCAAAACTAAAATTTGCGCTATCCCGCAAACCTCAAATAAAATGGAAATATCATAAAACGCATAAATTGATCTTTACAATGGTTCCACTATCAATTAGTACCTATTTTCATATAATAAAGGATCTAGGCATATTATTACCTTCATATGTCTACTTTTATGAGCTTTTTTTCTAAGTTGCAGTTTGTAAAAATCACCTAGAAATGCAGAAATATGAAAATTTTCCTTTATTTTCATATAGTAAATGATCTAGGCATATTGTTATCTTCATATGTCTACTTTTATGAGCTTTTTTTCGATGTTGCAGTTTGTAAAAATCACCTAGAAATGCAGAAATATTAATAGCCACATCTGTAGCTCCATGTTACAATCTTCTTTGCCAGTCAGAAATTCTCTGTTTCTTTAATAGTAAGATTATAATGCTTGTAAAACCGCACCCAAAAGTTGAACCACTGGTTTCCAAATTTGATAGTTTGACTGGCTCGCACGGCCAGTCCAACCAAATAATATAAGTTCACATGCTCATCTTCACTATTCTCCAGGTAACGCAGTGACACTAATGTATTTTGCCATAATGCTGTAGCAAATTATAGTAATGGAACTTTGGACTTCTCCACAATGGATCAATGAAGAAAAAAGTCTGAAAAAATGGGGTATAAAGAGAAGCAAATCCCAAGTGGGAGATTTGGGATAACCAGATTTTACTGGGTTTTCTGATTTGGTTGGTTCACTGGTTTAATCTGGCGTTAACTGCGTTAATGAAAAGTTGATTATTAAAACTAAACAGGAGAGACATTGAGACTTCCTCATTGAGCCAAGAGACAGTTTTCAGTTTCAAAAACACTGGTAGGTTGGGATGTCATATGTCACCTCAGGATTAGTGCACTTTGCACAACATCATCCCTAACTTCCTATAGAAGATGAAACTTCCAAGAATTAAACACTCTCCAATCGTACAGGAAATATAGAAAGAAAATTGATTCTAAACTTAAAAAACAGACTACAACTTATAGGATACTTTTGCTACCCACCAGCGATCGCTTTCCACCTATAAAATATATTTGTTCATTCTTTGTATTAATAGATTTCCTCAGTGGATACCAAGACCATTCTTAGGAGATGCATTCTGCCACATGTTATCTACTAATCCTTTGTGAAGTAGATGATACAACAAATAAAACTCCAGATCAGGTTAAAGGACTTACAAGATTTAGAACTATGGTCTTAATGCTTATTTAGAATATTACAAAGCACTATATGATACTTTTGAAGTCTTAGAAGAATGTTGGTTCAAATAAACATAGTTGTTGGTCGAACGTAACTTAAGGATTTGGCAATGTTCTGGAAATTTCAGCTTTTCTTTCACTAGATGCTGTGAAATGCGTTGGCTCTTATTTTAGTTGTCTCCCTTATATGGGTCTTCATTAGTAGTCTAAGAGCTGCTTAGTATTTAATCTTATGCTTTGATGAAGAAATGAGTTGACAAAACACATTCAAGGTCCTTGGCATATGATGTTTGTAAGTAATATAGTTTTTGAAAGATGAAACATGAATTGGGATTAACAAGATGTTTATGGAGAAGCACTCCAGCATCCAAAGGTTCCAAATTAATTCACAATATAACCTAGACAATAGGCATTACAATTTCACAATAGAAAGGAAAGTGAAGAGGGGCTAACATCAAATGCCAACTTTAGATACCTAAGCTCTATCATAAAAAGGTTAGGTGGAAGTAATGAAGATGTCAACCATAGATTAAAACATGATGGGTGAAGTGGAGAAGTAAATTGTGATTGCATAATATCAGTGAAACTGAAAGGGAAAATTTCACAAGACCACAATTTGACTAGCCGTGGTATAGGATTAAGTGAAAGATAACATGATAAGTAAGCACAAATGATTGTGAAAATAACAATTTATGCATTTTCAAGCGGTAACACATTGTTCTATCAGAGTAATAGTAACTTTGAATCCTCTTTCATTTTAATACAAGTACACATAGATTAGCAGCTGCAAAAAAGAGAAGGCGGTATCTACCATGTAAACTCCTTGAGTAATTCAAGGCAACAAAAGCAGTTGACATCGCTCCAATAAAACCTCCTGCAAGACAAAAGCTTGTTGCTTCTCTAGTAGTCTTCAGCTGGGAAAAAAAAAAAAAAAGGTGTTAATCAAGCATTTTTTCTCAGCAGAGAAGATGCAGCACATATCCAATGCATATGTCATCTGAAAACATGAAACATGTCAGCAAGTAAGGTCCATGAGATCTTATTGTAAGATCATATCATAAAACTATAAGATTTGAAAAACAGAAAAACAAATTTGAACATAATAGAATGTGAGTAAGTGGTTAACTAAAAATATAAATACTAATCCACTTTCAGTAAAATTTTATAGTATAGACAAGGGAATAAATTGAAAATGATCATAGTTTATGGAAAAAACAGCTAGAAGACAAAGCTTTCCTTTAACTTGTACAAAAAAGGGATTAGACTCTAAACTTAAATTTTTATATCATTCAAAAATAACAAATTCATTTCTATATGGGGGGGGTGGAATTGAATGGCAATACCAGGAACTGCAGATCATTTCAAGGTTTATTGATTTAATGCAAGTAAGAAACTAGGGAGTTGAAAAAAGAGGGGAAGCACTTCAAACACAACTAGTAGTCTTCTCAACTTAGGTAAAAGAATAGAGTCATGGAAAAATATGTGCTAAGGCATTTAGATGCACTTAAGCGCCCAACAATCCTTTTAAGTGCTTTGCTAACAGTTCAAGTTCTCCCCTTGAGTAAACAAAAGGGAAACAGTCATGCAATTATGCCCTAAGCTTAGATGCACTTTAAGTGAATTTACAGAACTATACTTTGTTGTCATTCTAACAACTTAAAATAACAAAATAAACTGCTGTCTTAAGGCTCCTAAGCAAAGAGTTAAACTAGATTCCTGATTAAATCAAAGGAATAATTGTAGTATATTTTACAAGCAAGTAAAAATGGCAATCTGGTTGACTCCAAATCTTTTAAGATAAATTTCTCAACTGGCATTAAACATGTCTTTCATGGAATGCTTGGGCAAAACTTCAGAATTGGTAGATTTTAAGAGCAATGAATACTTCATAAATCCTGCTTCTTCTGCAAGTGTGTCCCAAAATAAGAGAGAGAAAGATTAAGAGGGTTTTTAAATAATATGAAAGATCTGATGTTTAAACTTTGAACATTAATGGATGGTGCTGTAACCAGGATTCAAAAGTTGCAGTAATGTCATATATTAACAATTTGATGAACCTTCCTACATCTCCGATTCTTCCCCTATTCAAAACAAAATTATCTACCTCTTTGCAATTATGACTACCAAGCAATATAATATGTCATCTCCCTTCATTTGATCACACTGAACACGTTTTCTTGACAAGAATACTTGCATTATCATGATGTGGAAATTCTTCTTGTTGATAAGAAAATGAAGTTATATTGTTTTACTAAATCCAAATAGTGTACAAATCTAGAAGCTAGTGAAATTCACATGAGAATACAGTACAAACTCATGGGAATTAGGAAAAGGAAACAATCGCGCAAGCAGAAGCGATTAGAAGTTATATATCAGCAAATAATAATCAAGAACAGGATATGACTTAACAACATGAACGACAATCAAAGCCCAAAACAGATGAACTATATACATATATATGCAGATATGTTTCCAATCTAATAAATGTTCTCTGAAAAAAAACAAAAATTCTGATTCTTAACATATATATCAATGAAGAAACAGGCCATCAGAAACAGGTAAAATCCAACAGCAAGATATGACTATATAACCAAAATCAAGAAAAGTAAAAAGAGATACAATTGGGCCATGAACGGGATCTGAAGCAATGAATTCTGCAACATCAGAAGAAGACCAAGAAGGGAGAGGGTTATCATTCTTGATGAATCTTGAATAGTTCTGCACAAAAGAAAATCTCTCTCCCCAAAACTCCTTATACCCTTCCCAGTGCTTCTTAAAGAAGGATTCTGAAGAATCACCCATCGTTCTAATCCTTCTTCCCTTTATTTTCTTTCTTTCTCCTTCAAATCAACAAATCACTTACGTTAGGTTAAAATTATTATATGATTTAAATGATAAACAGATATTAAGGTTTCAATCAGTCGGTTTTAAAAATATGAATAATGATTTAAATGATTGTAATGTTAATTACATTATGTGAGAAATATTAATATTATTATTATTGAATTATTAAATCATTTCTTTCTTTTTTTTTATTCTTTAATTCTCCGATTGAAACCTTAATATCTGTTTATTATAAGCAAACAAAGAAACAAAAATCAATAGCTGTAAAATAATTTAAGAGAAACATTACCTTTCTCAAGATTTTCAGGCCGACGTTCAGTCAATGGGTTTATAAATAACGGGATCATATTACCAACATTTATAACAAGTCCAAAGTTTTTTTTCAAAACAAGCCCAAGTTCAGTCAAAAATCAAAATGAAGAACATATGCTAAAACATCTCTGGTTGAATGCTGAAATATTCATCATAAATTCTAGTGAAATATGTTAAAACATCTATGCTAATAATAACGTAAAGAATAAGAATAAGAAGCATTGAAGGCTATGGACATGATGTTAATACACAAACTTATGAATTAATCAGTATAATATGTATTACATATTTTATGAGAATAAGTAACAACTTTAAAATTGAAAAATAGTTATACATATGGTATGATTTTATTGATTGATTCATAATACTAAACAGTAAATTAAAATTATTAAAAATCTATTTAATTCATTATTTAAATATTATGAAAATTTTTAAATACATTCATATGCATATATGAGTAAATAAATTAATGACAATTCACATTATTCACATAATTATTTTTTTAATTAATTAATTCTTTTTAGAATAGAAAAATTCCACAAATTCTAATAAATTCAACCATAATTTTTAGAAATTAAAAAAAAAACTGTCATGTTACGTGGCACAATATTATTGCATAAATTCCACACAGTGTTGCAAATCAACTCAAAAATTACTCCTTCAACGGCACCAAGCAACAGCAGACTTTTGCTTCCTTTTTCAACACCCCCATAAAAAGGTCTGGAATTGGGTATGACATTAAGACTTGCATGGGACTAACAGTGGACTCTTCTATCAGTGAAAGATAAAGAAAGAAGCTCGCAAAAGCACAAGAAGAAGCTCAAAACGACAAAGAAAGAAGCTCACAAAAGAAAATCATTCAACCAGCCAGCAGTTTCAGCATAAAAGCAAGAAAAAAAATTGTTGGAGAAGGGAAAAAATTAATCATTATTAGTCTTCATCATACCAGAAATACAAGGAATTTCAGTTTGAAGAAATTCTTCATCATACCAATTTTAAATCTCCATCAAATATCAGAAAGACATATAATAAACAGATATTAAGGTTTCAATTCTGGAAATCTACATCCAGTTTAACATTGCCGTTTACTAAAGGAATCTGTAACAGAAATCACAAATTCAATTAAATTGAATTAACGATGAGTGACAGAGACGAAGAGAGACCTAAGTCTTACCTTGTTACTTGAAATCTTCGGTTGAGATAGATGAAGAGAGAGGCCAAAGGCGAGTGACAGAACAACGGCGAGTGAAGTGAAGAGGCTAGATCAACCGGATAGGAGAGTGGCTGGGTGGGAAGGAACGCAAACAGAGAGAGAGAGAGAGGAGTGGCCGGGTGGAATAGAAAGAACGCGAACAAAAGCAAAGCAGATACATAGACTTAGGGCCATCAAACGGTGCGTTTTTGGAGTCGGGTTTTTCGGTTTCTCAGGGAATGTTACTTGGACTGTTCATTTTTATAGTGGTACCTCTATGATACGATACGGGCATCCGTATGGGATCCTTCAATCTTAACTCTCCTTAAGAAATCTTTGTTTAATGAAAGTAGTTCTAAATTTCCAATGGCTCATTTTTTTTTCTTGATATCATAAAGCTGAAGAACAAGAATGCTAATGCTTTTTAAGAAGGCTTAATTGCTAAAAAGTCATGAATATTAATTTATTTTTCAAATCTATCTCATATTTTATTTTTTAATGAAAAATACTTAAATTTTATTTTTTTCAAATATATCCCAAATTAATATTTGAAAAATAGATAAAAATTCATTTTGATCCTTGAACTTTTCTAAAAAGTTTGGTTAAACTCAAAAAAGAGAAAATAGCTAAAAATTGTATAAAATGTTATTTAACTAAAAATTTAACTCTAAGTAATTAAAATATAATTTATTTAGATAAATAATTTATTATAAAATATCATTAATTCATAATTTAAAGTGAAAACTTACACCATCATATTTTTTTAAACTATATATATATATACACACACACACACACACACACACACACTCTAAGTAATTGAAATATAATTTATTTAAATAAATAACTTATTATAAAATTTTATTTTAGCATGTCATTAATTCATAATTCAAAATAAAAAGCCTAGATAATCATAAATTTTTTCAAAAAAAAATGCAATGATAAATAATTATCATTTTTTATGTACATATTAAATAGTTAAAACTTATTTATTACAAATAGTCAAATTATTTCTTTATATTAATGAGTCATTTTTTGAGAGAAAAATAAATTTATTAAAAATATAAAATAGTTAAGTGTTAATTTATTCAAATATATAAAAAGTTAAAAAAATAAATTAATCTTAAAAACATACATATATAATCAGTGATAGATTTAGAAAATTTTTAAAGTTGAATATATGTAATATATTTTAAAATTAATTTGATTAAGTATTGTCTATTTATATATAAAAATTTGATATTTATGGATATAAATGATAGATAATAATTATTTTTACAAGTAAATAAATTAATTAAAATATCTTAAATAATAACAATCATATCATACAAATAATAAAAATAAAAAATAAAAATTAAGGCATATAAATAGAAGATAAAGTAGTACAAGTGCACAATGATTAAATATTTAATTTTTAATTTTTATTTAATAGAAAAATCAGACAAAATACTTTTCTATATAAAATATAAAGTTAATTTATTATATTTAAATTTCAGGAATAAATAATTGATTAAATTTTATAATAAAATAAATATTTATATAAAATCAAAGATTACCATGTATTGAAAAATTAAAGTGGATTGAATTTTTATATTATATAATATAATTATAAGACACAAATAGAGTATTTTTATACTAAAAAAATATTATAAAAAATAAATTTTATATTATTATAAAAACACA
The DNA here is from genome assembly GCA_949677035.1 of Omphalea diandra. Lineage (NCBI taxonomy): Eukaryota > Viridiplantae > Streptophyta > Magnoliopsida > Malpighiales > Euphorbiaceae > Omphalea > Omphalea diandra. The sequence goes on along the minus strand of CATIWR010491559.1, from coordinate 28,107 downwards.
TATACTATATAAAAGTGAAAAGGATATTATTTATATAAAAACAAAAAATTAAATAAGATTCTATAAATTTTTTATTTAATTTCTATTTTTAAGATTTAACTATTATATATTTTTAGTAAATTTATATATGATTCATTAATATAAAGTGATGATTTAATTGTTTGTAAAAAATAAGTTTTAGCTATTTAATTGTGTATATAAAAGGTAATAATTATTTATTGTTATATTATTTTAAAAAAATTATAATTGTGCAAGTTTTCACTTTGAATTATGAATTAATGATATTTTACAATAAATTATTTATCTAAATAAAGTATATTTAAATTATTTAGAATAAATATATTAAATTCAATATGGTTAAATTTTTAGTTAAACAAGATTTTATATAATTTTTAGGTATTTTCTCTTTTTGGGTCTAACCACACTTTTTAGAAAAGTTCAATGATCAAAATAATGTTTTATTTATTTTTTAATAATCAAATATTGGTTTGAGGATAGATTTGAGAAAAAAAAATTAAGTATTTTTTTTATTGAAAAAAAGTATGAAATAGAATTGAAAAATACATTAATGATTAGGACTTTTTGGTAATTAAACCTTTTAAAAATATACGAGAAGATAAAGTTTTTTTTTTTTTTTAAGTTACTAAAAGATGAAGAATTTGCTTATTTCCTACTTAGATTTTAAAAGATATTTTATTATATTGTAAAATCTTTATGATTCGATTTTATGATACAAGTTTATAGATTTTCTATTGATTCTAAATTAAAAAAAATAAATTTGACAATCTTGTTAATGATAATATACTAATCAAATTCTCATAACTAAAATTTGTACCATATAAAATATTTAAATTTTGCAGAACTAAATCCTCCATTTATAAATAATATAATTTTCATAAAATATATAAATTCAACTTAAATTAAAATAATTTTCTTAAAAATAAATATAATATTTTCACTTAAATAAATTAAACTTTAGATTTACTTAAATCATATATTAAATCATCTATAATTAATTATTTTTATGACATAAAATATTTATCATAAATTAATTTAATTTCTCATAATTGATAAAATCCTTGCTCATTAATACTTAATTTTTTCTATAATTAAATACTTTAAATTAAATCAATTCACGTAATATTATTAATTAAATCAATTTAATCATTACTTCAAATAAACTAGAATAACTTAATATCCTTAATATAAATTAATTACATGCCTTAAACATTCATTTAACATAATTTATTCACATAATAGAATAACATTAAAATAATTTAAAATCATATATTCGTATTACAGTTGCATACATGAATTTTAAATCATTTTCATTGATTTTGAGTCCTTTCTAACTCTATAGATCCTTAGGAGTACGAGTGAACAAATTTTCAAAAAAAAAATCAGTAAACAAAACCTAACATACTTTATTCCTTTTTTTTTTATTCGATTTGTATATCTTATTGGTTCGGTTCGATTTATAAAGTTACTTAAATTTTAGTTTTCAATTGATTCGGTTTTAGATGTTGGAAAACCGACTATGTTACTTGGATCTAAAAAAGGTATCCGACATGGGTACATAGCCAAGAGTTCTATCTCTTATTTTCTAGAATTCAAAATACATAAATAAGATATGGCTAAAAATGATCCAAAATTAGGATATAAATATAGAAATATGTCTAAACATATACTTATAAAAAATATAAATATTTCATATGTAACAATTTTACTTAAAAGATTAATCAAATTATAAACACTATTTAATTAAATCAAATTAAAGATTACCAAAAGAATTTCAATTAAATTGAAGCTAATAACACTATTTAATTAAATCAAATAACAAATATTGTACATTACGTTTACATTATCGTGATAATTACTCTAAAAAATTGATTATGAAAAACAACCACGTTTAAAAAGATGATCAATTACAATTAAATATCGTTAAAAGAAATTCTAAGTTCTATTTTAAAATTGATAAGTAGTAAATTTTTTTATTCAATTAAATTTAAAAATGCGAGAGTAGTTGGCAAGTGAATAATATTAAAAATATTCAAAATTATGTATTAAAATAATAAAAAAATGACAAGTGTTACACATGCATATAATTTGATAAAAGTAAAGTGGTTATTTACCATAAAAAAAACATGAGAGAACTAAATAAAACAATCAACAATATACATACATACATAAAAATATAAATAAGTTCTTATACAAATTAAATTTTATATATATATAAAATTATAAGATATTTTATAAATTTAATACACATAAATCTCATATTATAAGACCGTTAAAATTCAATCTTTAATACCAACAATAAGAATTCAATGATAAACATATAATATATCGCTATCTAACCAAAATATAAAGAATCTCAACTTCTAAACTCGCAATAAATTATAACCATACTCCTTAAAAGAACTCTTTGAGAATCACGACCATGCATGATAACCCATCAATTTTACACAATAAAGCACTACTTTAGCTTAAGATATATTTGGGTCATTTCAGTGCATCTTATCAAACCGCAGCGTGAATTACGGAGAACGGAAAAACTTTAATATTCCATAAAAGAATTGCTAAAAGAAGGAAATAATAATGTCTTCTCATACTTAAATAGAATCATGCATCAATTGAACAAAGGATGCAGAGCAAATATTCCTAAATACTAGAAACATGGTTTGAAAGTCCATTCTCAGAATATAGAAGACCATATTCAGGGAATATAAATTTATATATAACTATGTATTACCATTGTTATTTTTAAGAAAACTTCAAAATTTCACAATTCTATTATGACTATTCCCCATTTTACATGCATCCTTTCCTCTCTTATTATACAACCTAGATTAATAATAAAAGCTATAACCCAAAGTTCTCTAAAGCTGTAAGTTCTAGTTCGGTTTAACAACTTTCAATTAAGCATGTAAATTATACAGTTTATTAATGTTGGTTCCCAAGGTCGACTAACCCCATGCCATCATCCAAGAACAGAGCTGGGATCCCAACAAGAATAGATGAGCAGAAATACAAATAGAAAAATAATCCAAATTATAAGAAGCTCGTAAAATCAATAGGACAAGAAATAAAATCCAATTTCAGATAAAAGTATCAAAATTAAAAAATTAAAAAAAGAAAATTAGTAATTAACACGTACGTATCTTGAAGCAGTAGTCGATGCCACCTCTCGAAATAGCAACAAAAGAATTGAAGAGGTGAACAATAAAGGAGAAGATAAACGTCATGTCCTTGATCAAATTTTGTTTTACAAAAGAGAGAAGAGAATAGATAAAATCGAAGAAGTTGATTGAATTATATTATGTAGAAATGAAATTTGTGATCAAAATTCTCAAATCAAAGAAGGTAATAATCCCTAATCTATTGGGCAAGCTCAAATTTCGCTATATACTTTTTTTTAATCAAAACTCACTACTTTGACAAAACGAAACTTACCACTTCTTGTGTCAAAATATGGGTGTGAGTGAACTTAGTAAAATCGTGCCAAAACTCATGATTTCACCAAGTTGACTAGCGACTTCATGTTGATTTTACTAGAGATCGATTTTATATGCACATTGAATCATTCATATGATTGTGACTCATAAAATTGTAAAGTTTAACCCATGCATGTCTCAATGCGAACTTTGCATTATCAGCACGACACTTTTATTAGAATTTTGAATGTGGAAGTAACTGAAAATTAGGTAAAGGGCAAGTTTCAAAATTATTCTATTTAAATTCTCAAAAAAAATATTTAATTTACATAAATTTAGGTCAATCATTTTTAAAGGTTAGAATTAATTAATTAGGTAGTTAAACTCAAATTACTATATACTTTTTATATTTTTGCATATATTTTCTATGTGAGATATTGACTCTTAACACTCATTTTCAAGTAGCAATAACTCAAAATTAAAATTTCTCCTCCTTAAATCAAAATTAAATTTGAAGGCAGTGGTAACACCGAACCGAGCCACTGGAACTAGACATCCAGATGAAAAATTGCGTGACAGATAAAAAGTGAACCGGATTAGACTGCTCTGATACCATATTAAAAAGTTGAATTGAAATGGTAGATGCGATGAAAATTGGATAGAAGTTAAGCCCAAAAAAAAATGAGTTCAAATGAATTTAGGTCAATTATTATTAAAAAGTTAAAACTAATCAATTAAATAATTAATCACAAACCATTATATACACTAATATTTTAATATGTGTTTCCGATATATTAAACAGATTGATATAATTTGTCTGTCAACCTTTACCGTACTCCACCAGCATATCGTTTTGCTATTATATGGTTAAAAAGGCATAATTATGAAGAAGATTGATAGATTAACCACTTTACATTTTAAAAAAAATAATCGAAATTAGAAGAAAAGCTAATTATGAATATAATCAATGTGTTTGTAATTCGCGCATCAAAATAGTTAACAAAAAAAGAAAATTTTGAAATGCATAATAGTAGAAAGAATCGAGAGTAGTTTTAAATTTATTATAGTGTGTCGAAAAAAAAATGGCCATATGTAAGAGATTAATAGATTAGTAAATGATTTAGATAAGCATTAGTTAGAAAAACAATGACTTTAAGATTATACTCATCTGATCATTATTGTTTTTCATATGCATATGATAAAGTAATTTGTGTGTTAGAGATATAATTTTGGCTTATAACCTTTATTGGTTGCACTATTTTTGACTGTTGGTTATTAATATCGTCTTATTCCATTGTTGAATTTCGGAAATTTGTTGTTGGAGTTTATTATTTTATCTCGTAATTAAAGTTCATTGATACTGTAAGACACATAAATTATAATATTTGTTTGTGAAAACTAAATTATGCTATGAGACAAACTCTCTAAATACCTTTGCAAAAAACTCTCCTCTCTTTTTTCCTTCTTTTTTATATAGACTTCTCTTTATTTTGAGTTCTTTAGATTGCCCTTGAAAATTTTTTTATGATGGTAGCATTCTAACTTTTAGATTAGATTTTCAGTAGATTCTTTTTTAAGATTTTTATCAGTTTTTTTATATGTTTTTTTAATTTGCTGGAAGAAAAAAGGTGAATTTTTTGGTTTATTTATAAATCTGTAATTTTAAATTTCTTTATCTTGTTTATTATCCTTTTTTGGCTTAATCATTTGGTTCTTTCTTTATGGGAATATGAGTTCTTCTTTATGATAATATAGATGAATCTCTTCATGGAATATTCGATTCTTTCTATAGAAAAAATTAAACATTTTTATGGATAATAACTTGTTACTTTTTTTTTCAATTGAATTCATACAAAGAACATAATAATTCATATATCGTTGAATTAATCATTGACTGGAGCATGTTTACTAAGATATAAGCTATCAAATTCAATCAATATGATTGAAAATTTTCAGATGATATATTATTTTATATTTGTATCCAAATGTGTTGATTTTAATATATAAATTTAAAATTCATATTTTTTCTCAAAATGATTGTAGAAGATAAATTGTAATATCTAATTTATGAATTATTATTATTATGCAATTAACTTTGTCTATGAAAGTTAAATTTATACCGTATTAATGTTATGCAATTAAAGGTAAGTATCATTGTAACTTACACCTTTTTAAAAATTTTGATTGATTGACAAAGCTAATTAATAACTTCTTATTTCTAGAATTCATGATTTGAGAAAAATAGGTTAAAAAAAAGGAGCCCATGTAGATTAGAAAATTAGAAAATTAGCTAATAAGTTAAAACAATTGTTAATAATAAGTTAAAATTAGAAAATTAGCTTTGTCGTTGAAGACAAATTATATTAAGTGTATTCTCTATTTTTATTTTTTTCTTATATTAAAATAAATATTATTCTATAATTATAACTCATAATTTTAGGCACATAAAAAAAGAATTCTTTGTTATTTTTCAATTTTTTTGTGATTTTACTTATAGATATAAAATAAAACAATAAGAAATATTTTAAAAAATTAATAGTTTCAATTTAAACAAAATTTCCAAGACAAAAATGTTATTTTATCCTTATATTGCAAATATTGCATTACATATAATATATGTTTTGTTACTTTAGTTTTATTTTTTAATTTTTTATTTTAGTTAAAGTTTCATAGTAATTGTATAATATTTTTATTTGTTTTTTGTTTAATTTGCTATTCCTTATGATACATAAAACATATATATATGTTATTTATTATAATTATAAAATAATATTTATATTTATATTTAATTTAATCTGTAGATAAAGCGAGTCTACGACTAATTCATATGTAAATATAGAGATTATATCTTATTGGCAAATAATATTATTCAATAGAAAATCTTACGGTATGTATTACGTGGTATTACATATCAACTATATGGTCAATAGAAAATCTTATGGTATGTATTATGTGGTATTACATATCAACTATATGGCCTGTAATTTATAGTGTTTGAATTTAGATTGTGAAAATAAAATTTAAAATCTATTCGGTGTTTTAAAGAAATATGTATTTCAATATCACTGGACATTATTAAGAATCTCATTGTGAGATATTAATGTTTTTTTAGTTAATCACCAAAAATGATTTCCATTGCAGAAAAGAAACTGTACAAACAAAACAGTATAAGCATCTCATTCTATTTCACACGTCTACCAAAAAACTTCAACCTGAAATATTTAAGAGTTCCCTCTTAGAAAGGGCCGTGCTCTCACATCCGTGAGCTAGGGTTTTCCATTTCATCAGAACATCTGTCACCGCTCCCCGTTTTGTATTTTTTCAATCCTTTTGTGGATCTCTCTTGTCCTTTAATTGGATTGCTCTCCACTTTCTTCATTCGGTCCTTTCTTTTGGTATTTTCTTAGGTTTTCATTTATTAACCTCGCTTTTTTCATGCCTTTTCAGGCGTTACTCTCTTCTCCGAAGTGAAGCCGTGGCAGTTTAGATCTCGTCCTCAAATTCAGATTTGATGGCATACTCTCTCTATTTCATTTACCATTGCTAGACAAGATGAGTGAAAAGGGTGTGGGTTCGGATCCAACAGAAACCGACACCCTCAGTGATGACCTTCTAATTATGGACTTTGTTGATGTTGATTCGGTTAGCTTTGTCTAGCTGCGAAATTATGGACAGAAAAATCATTTAATGGGATGGCTCTAATGGACACGATGATTAAACATTGGAAACCCAAATATGGGATTGAGGTGAAGGAGTAGGAAAAGTACTTATTTCTTTTTCAGTTTTTCCATTGGAAAGACAAGAATTGGGTTTTGAAGAATGCTCCATGGCATTTTGACAACAACTTCTTGGAGCTCCTTGATGTGGGTGGGAATGAACAACCGTCTAGCCTCCATCTCTTTCACACTGATATTTGGTGCCGGGCTTACGATCTCCCTTCAAACCTGCCAAACGTCAAAATGGCAGAGGCAATAGGGACCAGATTGGGTTCGTATGTACCGGTGGAGCGGGAAAGTGTTAACAATGGACTTTTTTTAAGGTTTACGAAATCCAATTATAAAGGGAGTTAAAGTACAGGTTGCAGATTCAAAACTAACATGGGTTCCACTTAAATACGAAAGTCTCCCAAATTCCTGTTTCTTTTGAGGACATTTTGGGCACATTCTGAGAAACTGTGACATGATTGATGATTAGGATGAAGCAAAAGTTGCCTGGAGCTATGATGTCTCCATTAAGGCTTCTCCATTAAAGCGAAACTCAGTTAGTACTTACCCTGGAAGATCCAAGATTAATAAGCCCCTTTTCCAACCTATAAAGCCAAAATCAAAAGTCAATTCTGTTTCAAACCAGAGTGAATCAGAGCTGATTTCTATCAATGACACTGGCCCAGTAGCTATTGTTGCTAATACAGACCATGCCTTTAGTGAGTCCATCCAAGAGATCTCCACCATCCATTTATCCCCTCAAGACTCCATATACTGAAGCTAGATCTGAATGTCACAAAGAACCCAATCTGGAGTTACTACTCATAACGACAATTCCCGCCCCTAAGACAGTCCATGCGACTCCACTGCTTAAAATGACACAAAGCCCGCAAACTCCAACTACACTTTCCACCCCACAAGCTGACAAGCCAAACAGCTCCTCAAGCCATGAAAGCCATGCAATTGACCCGAGAAGAGCTGATGCCCCAACCTCAACACCAAAATCTCTAGACATTGAATTCCAACCTTCTAAAAGATTTCCCGTAATGCCGCCCATGTCGGTGAAGTGCAATCTTAACAATGACGAAACCCTACAACCAACATCCCAACCAAACAGCTTATTAACCCGTACCTAAAATCCTAACGAGAACAAAGATAATCCTATTACCCAGAGAACCCTCAAAAAACCCAAACTTCCCAACCCACCGGTGCCCCTGGTCATATCTCAAGTAAGAAGAAAACATGAAAAAAATTGGTTAGAGACCTTACAAATAACCAGCCCTTTAACCCTGATGCGTCGTTTGAGAGGAAACGTGCACAATCTTTGATGGAACCAGAGCCCCAAATCCCAAACACTTCTTTTCCAGAAAAAAAAAAAAAAAAGAAATTGGATGGAGATGTTAAATGTTTTGAGGGTGATATTGATATGGTGGAAGTTGCGTTGCAACCCCGTTAGGCATTATGAATCTCATAATTGGAACTGTTGCGGGCTTGGGAACCTAGCGACAATTGGATGGCTCAAGAGGTTTTTAACCTCTCAAGATCCCATTGTTGTTTTCCTCATGGAAACACGTCTTTATGCTAGAGATATGCGCAGAGTTAGACTTGGATTGGGTTTCAAAAATGGTGTTGAAGTGGGTTGCGAAGGAAGCGGTAGAAGTAGAAAGGGTGGTGTGTGTTTGACGTGGATTGACCAGATTGAGGTGACTTTAAGCTCGATGTCTTTACATCATATAGATGCGGTGGCTCAAGGTGTAGGCCCTTCAACTGTTAGGCAACTGTTTGGGATTTATGATTGGCCTTTCCAGGAACAAAAACACTTAACTTCGGAGTTAATCAAGTCCTTAAAAAGCTCTCAATCTATTCCTTGACTTCTTATGCGAGATTGTACGGAAATTCTCTATGGCATGGCAAAAAACGGACGTAATTCGAGATCTCTTGACAGCCTTAAACCTTTTCATGATACACTTGACCATTGTGCATTCAGTGATTTGGGGTACATAGACTTGTGTTTTACATGGAGTAATGGGTAATCAGGCAGTCAGTATTAAAGAGAGACTGGATAGGTTTGTGGGGAATACGAAATGGGTTTCATTATTTTTGGACTTCATGATTGTTAATCAAGGAACGGTTTGTTCCGATGACTCTCTAATCCAAATGTCCTTAACTAAACTGAAGGCACATAGAGGTAGAAAAATGAAAATCTTTAGGTTTGAGGAAATGCGACTTAGAGAGCAATCTTGTAAGGAGGTGGTAGATAATGCTTGGGTGGGAAACTTGGGATTGAAAGTAAGTTACAAGTCTGTAGTGTTGCGTTAGCCGAAAGGAAAAAAAAAAAACGTTAGTAGTGTCACTCTAGGCGTTACTAACCTTCAAAAAGAGTTAGCAGATTTGGCAAGGACGAGACCAATCGACAACTGTTGTGGAGTGAGAAACAGAACTACAAGGAAATATCTTGGAGTTATTACATAGGGAAGAGATCATGTGGAAGCAAAGATCACGAATATCTTGGCTCAAAGAGGGCAATAGAAATACAAAGCTCTTCCACTCCGAGTCAAACCAAAGAAAAGGGAAAATAGAGTTTTCAAAATTAAAGATGATGAAGGGGTTTGGTGGGAGAAGGACCAGGACATGACCGTAGCTTTTCAATCCTATTTCCAAAACCTTTTCGCTTCCTCGAATCCAGTAATTAGGGATGACCTATTTAAGGGTGTTCCAGTGAAAGTAGATGATGAGATGAATGCTTTTATGACAGGGAACTTCACCAAAGAGGAGGTTATAGCCACCGTCAAGCAAATCCACCCTACCTATGCTACTGGCCAGATGGTATGCCTGCATTTTTTTATAAATCTTTTTGGCATGTTGTTCATTATGATGTTACTAATATTATGTTGGACATTCTTAACAACCATCGTGGTCCCTCTTCTATTAACTGTACTTTCATTGTGCTAATCCCAAAAACAAAGAACTCTGTAACACCTCGGAACTTCAGTCCATCAACCTTTGCGATGTTCTTTTCAAAGTTGTTACTAAGGCTACTGCTAATAGACTTAAATCTCTCCTTCCTCACATTATTCATGAAGTCCAATCGGCTTTTACCATTGGAAGACTCATTACTGATAATGCTCTTTTTAGCTTTTGAAATCTTCCGTCATATGAAAATTAAGAGGTGTGGGAAGAAGGGTTTGTTTGCTTTAAAATTGGACATGAGCAAAGCATATGATAAAGTTGAGTGGGTTTTTTTAGAAAAAAATCATGCTTAGGCTGGGTTTTGCTCCTTCATGGGTTTCGCTTATTATGAGTTGTGTTACCACTACCTCATACTCGATTCTTTTGAATAGGCAACCTCATAGTCACTTTAATCCTACCAGAGGCCTTAGATCAGGAAATCCTCATTCACTATACCAGAGGCCTTAGACCAGGAAATCCTCATTCACTATATCTTTTTTTGCTTTGTACTAAGTTCTTGTCTTATGCTTTACACAATGTTAATGCTAACAAATCTTTTACTGGGGCCAAGATTCGTAGGCAGGCTCGTCATGTTTCTCACCTTGTGTTTGCAGATGATAGCATTCTCTTTAGAAGGACGTCTTCAACTGATGCAAAGAAAATTTTAGACATTCTTAACTTCTATGAACTTCATTCAGGGCAGAAAATAAACTTAGACAATTCTGAAATTGCTTTCAGCAACAATGTTCCAAATGTCCTCATGAGGTCTATTACTGCTTCAATTGGGGTTAAACTGATGCAACATCATGCCATATACTTAGGTCCGCAAACCATCATTGGCAAATCCCGCAGGTCTGTGTTTAATCTCCTAAAAATAAGAGTGAAGGCCAAACTTAATGGATGGAAGGAGGGATGTTTGTTAAAAGTTGGTAAGGAAATTACGATTAAATCAGTCATCCATCGATCCCAACATATATGATGAGTTGCTTCCCACTTTTGTGACCGGATCAATTCCTTGATAGCAAACTTCTGGTGGGGTAGTCAGAATGGTGAAACAAAGATTCATTGGGTCGCTTGGAGCACATTAATTCTCAACAAGAAAATTGGAGGAATGGGTTTCCGCAATATTTACTCCTTTAATATGACTCTACTTGCAAAACAGTGTTGGATATTATTGTTTGATGATTCTTCTCTTTTAGTTAGATCATTAAAAGCTAGATATTACCGTCGAAGCTTAGTGTTATAGGCTAATATGGGTCACAATCCTAGCTTCACTTGGAGAAGCATTTGGGCAAGTAGACTCATCATTGAGAAGGGGCATAGGTGGATCGTGGGGAAGGGCAACACAATTTGAATTTAGCAAGACCGTTGTTGGTTGATCAGATTCACTTCAAAGTCCACTTATCTTGTAGCATCGTTCCTTCCGATGCAACTATCGATAAGCTTTTAAATTATGATGGATTCGCAGGGGACGAGAAACTTATCGGATCCATCTTTATATCATCCTAGGTGAGTAAAATCCTTAGCATCCCTATCTCCTTCTCAAAACCACAGGTTAGGCTAAAATGGCACTATTAGAAAGAGGGCTCATATGTGGTTAAGAGCGTGTGCCAGTTAGCATTAGCTTCCGTAATCAGAACATAGGTGTTCGGGATGGAGGAAATCATAATATCCCAAGTGATCTTTAGTCTGAAATTTGGAGGATTAAGTTTCCCCCCAAAATGTCACAATTTTCTATGGTAATTATGCAAGCTAGCCTTACCAGTTCGAGCAAATCTTGGGGGGCGCGGAATGTCAATTCCTGTGGCTTGTCCTCGATGCAACTTGCAAGTAGAATCTCTTCAACATGCATTTCGGGACTGTCCTTGGGCTATGAAGGGGTGGGATCTAGCTAACGTGGTGATTACCTTTGATGATAGTGCACTAAACATTAAGGAATGGATCATCTTAAGATTACAGAATTCCAATATTGATTCAGTGACTAAATTTGTTGTGTTTATGGTGTATCTGGTTTGCAAGAAATCAATTGTGTTTTCAAGACAAAGTTTTGAAGCCAAATGAAACTCTCTTAATTGCTCAATTCATCTTTAGAGATTTCAAGAGGACTTTGGCGAAAGATTCCCACAATCTTACCCAGAATTCTATTCCGAAGCATTAGCAGGCTCCTGCCCTTAGTACTTACAAAGTGAACGTAGATGCAGCAATGAAAGCAACCTTAGGGGCAGGTTCGGGGCTAGTGATTCGGGACTGTAATTGGTTGTTGATTGCTTCAGATTTTTCCTAGGATCAGCATATCTCGGACCCTGAACTAGCTGAGCTTTCTACTATCAAATTTGGAATCAAGTTTGCACAAGATTTATGCCTGAGTTATTTTGATATTGAGTCGGATTGTTGGAATGCTATCAACCTATGTCTAGCCGCCTCTACTTCTCCTTCATACTCAAATGTGTAGGCCCTTGATATCAAGAATCTCCTTCATGCTTATCCAAATATGTCGATCTCTTCGTTCTAATGAAAATCCTTTCTTCATTGAAGATGGTCCTCCTATTTTTTTTCTCTTATCGTGCAAGACTTTTGTTTGTACTCTGGTTCCACTTCGTTCTAATGAAAATCCTTTTATTCTAAAAAAAAACCACTTGAAATATATTTCCTATTTTTGACTAATTATAAATCAAATTATGCCGATAAACTTTTAATCATTCTAAGTAGTAGAAATCAAGAACCATCTAGTTGTTTCAACTTTTAGATACTCTAATGATCATCGTCATCTGTGATAATGTATTTTTTTTTTAATTAAATCCCATATTTGGCCTGTGGTACTGTTTAAAAAGTCTGATAAGCACCATCTCTTCGCTCTTCAAACAAATTGAACTTTTACCGTAATCCCTCTATTTTAATGTAAGTGTCACTTTTTTAAAAACATTATATTTATCTGTCATTTTTGTGTATTCAAGAAAAAATTAACTGTTTTTCCTATTTTATTCTTGAGATAACTTTATCAACATTTATTATATTTATCAAAAATTTCCAAATTTTCAGCATTAATTTGTATATCAATAACAAGTCTTCCATATTTATAACATCAGCATCCCTTGTATTGACATTTGACAATTTATCCAATCATATCGCTTCTCCATTTAACTAAGGATAAGACTAGAAATAACATGTAGCTCCATTACCCAATTCATAGAAAAGAGTTATTTAATGACTGACCTGATATTTAATATGTAAACAAATGTTATTTATTTTGCTTATTTGAGAGTTTAGTCTTTCCATTTTTTATTGTTTCCATTTAAAGAAAAAATTTTCATCTATTTTATATGGAGTTTACGATTTTGTAAAATAAAAAACAATATCTTTTTATAGTGTGAGTCCAAGAAAATATATATAAACCTTAATTAACATAATGGAAAGCATACTCATTTGTAAATTGAACTAACCCTGTTATTTTATCATTAAATAAATAGCCCAACGTTATTTTATCATTTCAAATAAGTACATGAAATGTTCTAATGGCTATTAGTATTTTTCATTTCAATGTTGGATAATTAATTTTGCTTGATCAGTGCGCATTATAAACAATACAAACAATTTTATCATAAAAATTCTCATTAATATATATCTCAAACTTTTGGAAACTAAACAATGCTTTGATAAAATAATGATAGCTAACGGTCCAATAATTCATAAATTGTCTTATTTAATATGGATGATTTAGATCTACAAATTAAATGTCAAGGGCTGGGACATGAAACCTTCTATGTACCTAACAAAATAAGCGACAAAAGGCCGCCAGTGGCTAGTGATTATAATAATAATGTTTAGCACTAATTAGTGCTTAGCACATGATATTGCAGAGAGTAATTAACAAAATAAACCATGATTTAATCCATCCTTTCCTTGCCCATGCCTGATAATTCCAATAATATCCATCCACTCAATGGCCGAAGCCAAATTCCAAGATGGTCTTACTTCAAAAAAAGGAAAAAATCCAAGATGGCCAAGAGAACTTTTTTCAATTTCCATTCATGCACATTCTCCTTTCTTTTTACAATATTTGTCATTTTAGAAAAAAAAAATTGTTTCAATATAATTGTCATTTTATATTATATTTATAATATTAATTACTTGTTTTTCAAATTTACTCTCCTTATCATTATTTACTCTCTCTTTTAATTAAATATTTTCTTAGTTAAAAACAATTAAGAGTATATTAGTCAATATTAATTAAAATTATTTTTAATTAATTATTTTTTAATCTATGTACACAGCTCTAAAAAGATAGATATCGTAAAAGAGAGAAAATATATGATTAATACAAAATTTAGTTAAGCAAAGCTTTAAAACTGTGTCTAGTTTTCTTTTTTAAGCATTGGAAAAGAAAAATATATTCCTGAGATTTAAAAATGTCCACTTTACATATCTTATTTTATCACTAAATTAAAATCTTACTACTTTCTCCGTTTCATATTATTTGTCATTTTAGAGTTATTCACTTAAATTAAGAGAGTTATTAATTTGGAATACTTTCAATTAATAGGAATAAATGTACCTTTAATTTATTTCTAATCAAATTAATTAGAGAAAGAGAAGAAAGATAGAAAGAGAAGATAATGATAATTATATCTTTGAAAAATAAGTAATTAATATTACGTTGAATTGGTAGAATGATAATTATATTGAAATAATTTTTTTTTTAAATGATAAATATTTTGAAACAAGAGAGTATAAATTTTCAAATTGTGTCTAATTACATCAATATAAACCTTATTTTAAAAAGATAGAAGTTTCAAATTACAAAGCACTGGCTACTGATCCTCGATTTACATGAACTAATCCAGGGTTAGGATTAAATAATAATTATAAGCGCCTTAGTTAATTAGATTACACGTTTTTTTTAATTATCACTGTGATTAGTATGACGAAAGCAATATGGTTTGAACCACATTACAGCTCCATGGGTCTCTTTAAGGAAGAGATTACAAAAAATATATAAGAAAATGGATTAATTTTCAGTGTTTGAATCAGAGAAGACATAATTATTAATTAGGGAGAGAATAGTTTGTTTAGTACTGCCTCTGTTCTAAATTAAATATCATTTTAGAAAGAAATTTTTATTCTCTAATACATGAATATTAATTCATTTTTTTAATTTTATTATATCTCTCTTTCATAATAATTTTTTCTTTATAAAGTGTACAATGCTTTATGAAAATAATTAATTAAAAATAGCATAGTATTTTACTTATATAACAACATTTATTAAATATAATTCTCAAAATATGTGTGCAAAACTTTAAATGATATTTATTATGGAATAGATTTTTAAGAAGAGTCTCTTTCTTTTTGTTCAAGCATATGATTGGGAGATGCTTCTTGGCATTTCCCTTAGCTTTGAGATAGGAAACCTTTTTATCTTTTTTTTTTTTTTTTTGAGGCCATTGTAATTAATTTTATGTGTATTTTTGAGGGAATTCATGAATGAAACTTCAATGGAAACCTCTTGTTTTACCGCATTTACATTATTGTATTTCTGTAATTTCTTCAATGACTAATTTATTAAGTGTATGAACAATGTTTTTTAATAAAAAAGTGTAATTTAATCAAATAAATAGTATTTCCTCCCTCCCAAGAAGATTGTTCCCTATTTTTTTTTTTGTGCATGTCCATTTTTATTAAATCAAGAATATTTATAAGAAATCTTCCTAATTTACCTCATTAATTACTCTCACAATTTTACAATGTTTGTCATTTTAGAAAAAAATTATTATTTCAGTATAATTATCATTCTACATTACTAATATAATATTAATTATTTGTTTTCAAATTTACCCTCATCATCATCCTCTCTTTTTTTCAATTAAATATTTTTTTTATTGGTGTTAGTATAGAGTTTTAGTCGAAGATAATTAAGGATATATTAGTTAATATTAATTAAAATTATTTATAATTAATTATCTTTTAATTTAAGTACACAACCTTAAAAAAACAAAAACTATAAAACGGAGGGAGTGCTAAACTAGAAAAGTATTTTTAATTTCTCATCAAATTAAGGGTATAAATGAAAAAATACACTATAAATGACGAGTTGACAAAGTATTAAATATTTTTCTTAAAAAAAAAAAGAAGAAGAAAAGAAAACACTGTTTAAGAGCATGTTTCTTAAATAATTTGTGATAGCAAATTTTTTTTTTTAAAAGAAAGGTGCTTTATATAGTAATTGTTTAGTTTTTTTGAAAGATCATCTTGATCATGTAGAGTAAAATAACATTAATTCCAGATCAATTGATATCTTCTAAAGGACATAAATGTGTCATCCCATATATAGAAGAAGACATATAGAATGATGGAAAAAATATTCGCAAAAAGAAGTTAAGAAAACTCCATAAGAAGAAAGAAATAACAAGTATAAAAAAATCATAAAAACAGGGAAATTAGAAAAAAAATTAGTAATAAGCACAAAAACATACACGTAATGGATGAATAAGAACAATAATAGGAAATTTGTCATTAAAATAATAAATCTAAATTTATTGGAAATAAATAAATAAAAAGGGAAGAGATTATTAGATAAAGAGGAGGTTATCGCACATTTACCAGTAATAGATCGAACTAAAATTGAGATTATAAAAATCTTGAAAAAGAATTTTAAAGGTAAAAGAAAAGAAAAAAAAATAGTTAAACCAATTATGTAAATGATTTTTAGCTTAATGATAAATATAAAACTATTTAAAAATTGAGGTGAAAGTTTAAATTTTACTAATATAGTAATATAATAAAAAAAATTTTAAATTATGCTCTCATCCAAGCATATATATTGATATAATGGCAATCAAATTTAAAATGTAGAGAAGGACTCTAGCAATGTATTAATTATATCACAACATGTTCATCGGGAAATTTGTTTGTACGGAACAAAATAGAAAATTGTTTATTAGACCATACAAATAAGTATTGTAAGATCTGGTAGATGTACAAAATACATTTTATGAACCTTACATTTTCAAATTTTTTTCTTAAAAATTTATTTTTTATTTTTTTAAAGATTGAAATGAGGCATTAGACCGGTGATGCCTCCACCTAAAAATAAACATTATTTAAATTGGAAATTATGGCACAACAGTCCATCCATTGCCCATAAAATGGGACCAGTTGTGATTAGAAGTACAGCAGGAGGGCAATGTTGGGATCATAAAATATTGGCAGAGGACGCGACCATAGAGATCTCGTCCTCACGCAGCCCGAACGAAATAGTAAATGGATGATGCAGGGCACATGCCCTTGTATGACACTTTAATTAACTAATAATTGTCAACAAAAAAATGGCACAATTATCCGAAAGTAACCCCTCCTTTCATAATTCTGCCTGTTTTTAACCATATAAGAGCAAAAATTTTGTGCTGGTAAAGTAAGGGAAATGGGATTAATGATAAAAGGATGAATTGTGATGCAAGCTCTCACAAATTTCAAGAGATAAACCCATCTATAAATCATATTAAAGACATAATCACCATAATCTTACAAGGCATTCCTTTTTAAGTCCAAAATCAACGTTTCCATTCCCTCCATTTTTGGGTTGGTTTGATTGAACCCACCCCATGACATGAGTACAAGTGATTCAATTAAGCACTTGAAGCGTACCCAATTAATGATTTTTCGTTTTATCATATTTAAATTGATTTTATAAATGTACAAAGGGGTTGGGATGTTGAGTAATGATTCAAGAAACATGGCAATATTTTTAAAATCAGACCAGTTAATGAATTTGTCAACTGACTAGTTTTTAAATCGATCAGTCTAATTCAATTGATTTAATAATAAATAAAATTCAAAAAATATTATTAAAATAATTTTAAAAGTAAAAAGAATATTATAAATATATTTATAATACTTAAAAATATGAAAATTACCTTGAAATAATCAAATTAACCACTTATTTAGTTTTTGATTTTATTTGATTGACCTGTTTAATATGATTTTCAAAACACTAATATCAATGGGAAGGCAGTCCATAGTTGTCATCATCATTATACGTTCCCATCCACTTCTATTACAAACTATGATAACTTGGATTTTCCTTCTCATGATCAAAGAGAACATTAGGTATTGTTGTTTTCGATTTCACTTGTCTCATTCTCTTTTATGGAAAGATATGATAAGGGTAACATGGCATTTTTCTTAGCGTGGCAATGCATAGTAATGCAATTCAAAAACATGTTATGATATATTCAGAGGTTCCAATGCAAAATAAAGCAAGCAAAGATACATTGAAGGCAAATATCTAAGTATGAAACAGAGTAGAATTACAGCCTTAAGATTTAAATTTTAAAAGTAATTCCCTCCTGAAACTACATGGAAGTTTCATGGCATGGAATCTAAGTGTATGAGTTTAAATTTTTTATAAAAGAAAAATCCATGTATGCTACACTTCACTTGACACAATAAAATAATTTTGGATTTCTCATCCATAACCGGCCCCACTACTCATCTACTTTACCTTAATGCTTTGAAAATCAGATCATTAGTAATTGATTTAATTAAATTCAGTTTAACTGTTAATATTATTTTTTATTTTTAACCATTATAAATATATTTATATTTTTTAATATTTTTTATTTTTTAAAATTATTTTAATAATTTTTTAAATTTTATTTATTATTAAATTAATTAAATTGAATTAATCAAATTAAAAATTGATCAATTAATTCATTCATTCAATTTTAAAAACATTGCTCTTGAAACGCATCTTCTTTCTTGTTGCTTTTGTTTTCTGTTGCAATGCATGAATGTTGTGACGAGGAATTTGCATATGGTTGTAATTAATGTTCTATTTGGCCACTATTCTCTTTAACAATAGGTGTGGAGGTTATTTGTATGATTTTATGGACTGTTTGGAATGCGCGAAACAAAGTGGTTTTCGAAGGGCACAATTTTGGGGTTGAGTTCATCCTACGCCAGGCTATGTGTTTGTTATTAGAGTATCAGGCTTCTCCACTTCCTTTTTTTCATCAACCGAGGGAGAGCAAGGAGTCTATATGGTCTTTCCTTCGCCTGGGTTCTTTAAAGTGAATACTGATGCGACATGTTACAAGGATGGGATTGTGGGTTTGGGATTTGTTGTTCCGAAAGAGGCAGGTGAAGTTATGTTGTCGGGATCCAGTAGAATACTGGCAAATTGCAGTAGTAGTGTGGCTGAGGCTTTGGCCATGAGATGGTCACTTAAAATTCTCGTTGATAGTCAACTAAAGGGTTTCATAAGTGATTCAAAAGAGGTAATTTCTTTACTTAATGGTGCATTGGCAAATGACCCATATCTTGCTTTGGTGAAGGAGGATATTCGGATGTTAGCTGGTTTACTGCAAGTTCACTCTTTCAATTTTGTATTTAGATCTGCTAATAGGGTTGCAAATGCATTGGAACATGTTAGTCCAGCTACTAGTTCGGATTCTATTTTAGTGGAAGAGATCCCACCTCATATTTCTTTGTTGGCGTCTAAGGATGTTTCCAGGGCCTTGGGCCTTTCTTGATTTTATAATATTTCCTGTTTCTTCTCTTTAACAATGGAACATAACAATATATAAAAAAAAAAAAAAAGCTTTCATTTCATTGATAGGCCAAGATCAACACCAACTGTTGAAAAGAATTTACACAGAGCACTCTTTGATCTATTCTACTTGTAGTCAACATTAGTTGACAAGAAATAGCTTAGAGAAGTTCATGTTGCTTCAACTTCTACATTCAAATCACTTAGGTTAGGACCTCTTTCACCAACATATTTGTCAAAGACCCAAATCTTCTTCAACATAGGAACAAGACCGCTGCATTCTAACGCTGCTTATGCTATTCCTTGCTGCCATTATTTCATTGAGCGAAAGTCTTTTCCTCGGCCCTGGCTCGGACCGCTGCTTTGGTGCACTGCGAGACCTCAATTTGGCTTTAAAGGACTGCGTGTTTGCCATATAACTTGGGAAGTTTGAATGAGGCCTACAATAGCTGTATCCACAAACACTCTTGGCTGGTGTAACAGGGGCATTGGTGCGGATAGAGTTTGAAAACCTTGGTGTGCTTTGGGCTGTAGAGAACCTACATTCCTCACCAGTGAAGTCCCAATCGAAATCTTGGTGATTTTTGCATTCTGGTATGGAGATTCGCCCTGGAATAGGACATGGAAGAGGTGATGAAATCGTCTGGTAGGGGAATTCTTCATCACATTCTGATAACGCAGCAGTTATTCTGCGAGATCTAGATCTTGGTTTGTACGTGTCAATTTCGACAATTTTTGGGCTTTCATCGAATGCATTCATTTCATAAGATGCAGATAGCCTCTTGCTGTGAAACTCACTCCTTGCATCATCAAATCTTTCCTGAGCATGAAGAACCCACATAGTTATACCATATTTTTTCAACACAATAGATTCGACCTAACACAACCAAATAAAAACTGGTTCTTACAATGGATTTTCGTGGTCGGTTCTTAAGTTGGTATCTGTTCTCTTTGTTCATAGAACGACGAGCACGCTGGGATCTAACAGCAGTTTGAGCTCTTATAAGAGCTTGCATACTGTGAAGAGTTGCAGCAGCCCGCTTTCGGACCAGATAGCCTCTAACAAGTGCCTGTATCTTAACCAGTCCTTTCAATGCTCGAAGAGCTTTTCGAGCCTGAGTTAAGGGAAATTAAGTTCATCAGAAACTGTAAGTCTTAAACCACCCAAAAAAAAAAAAAATCAAATTTATTGCCTAACATAATGATTAACAGTCAAACAAATGATCGTAGGAAACCACATAGAGTAACCCATAAAGCAGAAAAGCAAAAGCAAAACATTAACAAGTAAAAACCAATTTGACCAAATTTATGAAAAAGAAAACACTAGTTGAAATAGGAACTGCAATCATTGCATAATTATGCACCAAAATGGACAAGAATATTAACAGACATAGCCTAAGCGTAAAGGCAAAAGTTTCAAATTCAAAATTTTCAGGTAAGGTCAGCAGAGGAGTCCAAAAAAAAAAAAAAAAAGAGGTTAACAATTCCTGGCAATGTTGAAAACAAATGTATCTTATGTTGACTCTAGATCAAACGCGTACTGTTACATCAACATTTGAATCTACTAAAAGCAAAGTTGCATTACAATAAAAGAAATCAAAAGCAAGTTGCATTACCATGTCAACGAAAAAGTTAAAAGGACATATATATGATCTAATAGATTAGCGTTTGAATCTGATCTGTGTTTCCAGCTTTTGAGAGTAAGATTTACGAAAAGTAACAAAATACCAAAAGCTAATATTCCTCCATCTTAAAAGCATATGTACTGTTTTATTGATGCATTACACTTTATTGTGATTGCCAGCTTCAAAGAACAGACATAAAAGCAAGGATCAAGGGGAAAAATTAAAAGAAAAAAGAAAGAACATTTGTCCCATTACCACCACAATGTTACTGCTGAACTGACATGTATTGTCTAGAAACATTTCATTTTAGTACACATTGCAAGAAAAACACACAAATCTAACCAAGCAAAATAAGAACTACAAAAATCTAAAATTAACCCAGATGAGAAAATCAACTTTTGAACTTCATAAGAAGAAGAAGAAGAAAACCACAAACTTACCAAATAGCCTCTAAAAACTGTTTGAATTTTGATTGCAGCCCACCTCTCCCTCCCTCCACCAAACAAAGTCCCTCTACCTTGGCTAGTCAGCCTAACAACCGCCACCGCAGCCTGAGCAGCAGCCACCGCCGCATCGGCAGCCGCAGCCGTGGCAGCAGCAACTGCAATGGCATGCTTGTTCTGTTCTCTTTCAGTCTCAGCACGGTAGGATCTGAGCCAGGCAGCATCTTTCACTGGACCATTATCCTCAATCTTTTGAATCACATTATTATCTCTTTCTGATTTGCCAACACTCCATCTTTTCTTCTCTCTGCTGTCACTTGAAACTGAACTTGAACTAGCACCAAAACCACCAGTATCTCTATCTTTTTTCATCCCCAACAAACCCTTTAACCACCTTGTAGCTTTGCCCATCTGGCCAGGTGTAGATCTCTCTCCCGTTCAATAAAGATTCAAAAATATTAGAAAGGAAAAGACTGCATTAAAAAAAAGAAGGATAAGGTGTTAAGGCTACGTATATATAGAAACGTGGAACTCAGCACTGAATCAAAGAACACAAGTGGTGGTGGTGAAGAAGGAGAAAGATTTTGCCCGTTTTATGTATTTTGAAGTTAGAAAAAGTGGACGGGGATTAAACAAGCATCAAAGGAATACCAGAGATAGGAGAAAGAGAACAAAATGTATGTTTCAAAAACTGAAAACCCAAAATGTGAATGTGGGTTTATAGAGGAAAGCCAGAAAAGGAAAAAAAAAAAAAAAACTACTAAAAAAGAACCGCAAGATCTTTAGAATCTTTACAGGTTGCAAGCAGAGAAGTGAAGTGCAGCGAGAAGAGCACCAACATAACCTTAAAAAAATGGATAAAGATTAGGTCTTTTTATGTGTTCTTTTTGAAAGGAAAATGAAAATCTGACACAAGCTCGTGAAAATACTGCATTACAAGACAAAACGATGTCACAGAAAGACACAGAGATATAGATATAAACTCAAAAAATACAAAAATAAAAGTTCAAAAATGGAAATTAAATATGTAGAAATTATTAGAAAATGTAAAATTAATAAAAGTTACCGAACTAAATCTTCTCCTCCAATTCAAAAAACCCAAAAGGCGCCGGATTTTAGCTAACCTACCAATAAAATTATCTCCCACCTTCTTCTTTGACTAAAAAATTGATAGAAATGCTAACTTTCTGGAGCAACGTGTACCAAACTTACCAATGAGGCCATCACGATGACCCACTGACCAAGTGACCAAGCATCCCGTGAATCTCTTAATTTTCAAAAACCCAATTGAGTGTTTGTAATTTCTAAATAGAAAATGAAGGAAAGAACAAACTTTTTTTGTTTCCCTGCTCTCACACTCTTCTGTGCAAAGTACAAGCAGAGGAGAGCATTAATGAAGAGAAAAGCCACTAAAGAGAGCGATGTTTTTTATAGCTTCTGTTTTTGTCCTAAAGAATAAGCCAAAAAGAAAAGCTGAGACTTCTCTTTCTCTGTTGGGTTAGAGAAAATCTTTCTTCTTCTATGATTTGTGGCTCAGTTTCTCTCTGCCATTGATTCTGCAAAGAAAATCTTTCAGTTTTGGTAATTCAAATCAAAAAGGGTTTCGGGTTTTGAGTATTGACTCTGCAAATTTTGAATCTTTTTTGGTAAGACAACGATGGCCATTAAGAAGAGATAGAGAGAGTACTTCTCTAGTTCTTCTTCTAAAGCCATTAATGGTTTGGGGATTGTGACCAACACTCTCTTGTAACTTTTTTTTTTTTTTTTAATGTAAGCTAATGACATGTCTCCATTTTAAATATTAAACTAAATTTTTAATTTTATTTTATTTTTTGAATAAAATTATTTTATAACTAATAAATTTTACTATTAAATTAAAAATTCATTATTAATTTATAAAAAATGAGAAATTATTGCTAGTAAAAATTATTGATGATTGGTAAAAAAAAAAAAAAAAAAAACTCCCTGATTCTTGGAATATTAAAAATCAGTGGAATATACGGAGCTTTTAGCATGCATCAAAAACGGTACAGTTGACAGTTATGTACATGTATTAGGCTAATTTTTTATTTCTTTTTAAAATTATCTATTTGAGAATTTTTTAATTTTAAAATTTGAATCAAGATCTTGGCAATAATAATACTATTATTACTATTATGTAATACAGAGAAATTAAAGATGATGTTGATGGCAGGAACTTATTGAAAGAAAAGTTGGTAAGACAAGTGGACCCATAGCCTTCAATTTCTTTTATTGTGGTTGGCTTGCGAGGGAAATTCAAAGAGCAACAGAGGCCATAAAAGTGGTTTTTCGGTTACAATGATCACATTAACTTTAGTTGATATATAAAACACGCAACGTAATCCAACATTCTATTATCATGAAATTCAACTTCTTCTATTGCCTTGTATAATTTTTTTGGTTTGCATATGCATATGTGTGTGGTGTTGGTTTTTTTTATTAGTCAAAGGGAAAACTAGGGGAGGAAAAATAATTCCTGTGATATAAAAATCGTGGCTTTATTCATTCAGTTGAATTTTAAGCTGATATAAGTGAGACAAATACTTAATCCAAAATTTATTAACAAAGACCTATAAAATTTGCTTTAGGAAGCATAATATGAAAGCTTATAGTAATTATAAACTCTTTTTATTGATTAGCTGAAAAAAATTACGATAAAGGTTAAAAACAAGCATAGCATACAATAATAAGAGGATGGCTATATTCATGTCAATGACATAATAACGAAAAGGTAATTAAGAATTAAATGCAAGGAAATTTATTACTGAAGGCAAAAGTCTCCTCAAACGTCTTTGATAAAGGATTATTAGGTTATTTATGGCTTGTTTGATTTGGTGAGAATGATTAGCGGTGAGCAAGTAGTCATTATTAGTTAGAAAATCGAAGAAAAAAAGAGAAAATGTATTTTATTTATTTAAAATGATAATTAAAAATCTTTGATTGTTCAATTTATATTTTTGTCTTTATAATTTAAAGGAATGTAAAAAAAGGATAAAAAAAGTAATTATCTTCATTTTCTCTTCACTTTTTTCTTAATATGAGAAAAAAATAAAATTGTGAGCTCAAGGTTTTTGCAATCACCCACCTTTTTTCTTCTTTTTATTTTCTTCACTCTCTTAAACAATAAAAAATTCTCTTTCTCCAACCGCTTTCACTTTTCTTTATATCTCATGTTTTTCTTTTTTCTTGTTTTTAAGCAAAGGGTAAAAGAAATGACCTAAGCAATGTAAAGTCATTGATAGGGGGAGCTTTTTTTTAAAAAAAAAATAAGTATTGTGTTATTAGATTGCTCCTAAAACAGTCACGGCGATTCAATATTGTGTGATTATATTGCTCTTAAAAGAATCAGGATGGTTCGTCATTAATTAGTTAGTAAGCTACAACCCAATACCGGACTCCTTGCATATTTGGTATCAAATAACCTATAAAAGGCACACACCTTGTTGTTTGAAGGATTCAAACTCAGAACACTAGCCCTTGCTAACCAGGCCAGAAGTCATTTGCGATTGAGAAGCTCTACTTAATAGCTTGCACTATCTCCGATCTCATTAGAGTGGAAATCTCATCATGGTGCCGTCATGTCAATCGCAAAGGATTAATGAAGAACATCATCCCACCAATATATGTTACCATGCATGTCAGCATTTAAATGAAAAATGTCCAGCCTACATATAACAAGCAAGAAATATTCAAGAACCATATGTAGCATTTTCTTCATCTTCTCACCTTTTCTTCCTCTGTTTACTAGATTTTTCAATGCTCTTTGTTCTTTAGATCCACCGTTTTGCCCGTTATTGACTTGAGCAATAGAGTGTCAAAGTCACTGATACTCCAATTCATCTTTTCTTTGTAATTTTCTTTTTGCAGTGCAATAGGTCACCATTTCTGCTTTCCATTTAGTTAATTGAAAAATTACAACGTTAATTGAGTTTAAAAGCACTATACTAAATTCTGATTTTAATTTGAGATATAATTAAAATTAATTTATCAAATTATAATATAATTAATAAAAAGAGTATATTAATTAAACCGTAAATTTTTTTTTAGGCTTAATTAAATTAATAAAAAAATATAAGGTTCAACTGATATTAAATGCACTTTATTTAATTTTATTTTTAACTTGAAGTATAATTAAAATCAATTTGTCAAATTACATTATAATTGACTCAATTAGAAGTTTTGAATATAATTTTAAATCTCATAAAAGTTTGAATTTTTTAGTAATTAAATTAAAATTTTACCATAATTTTTTAAAATGTTTTAATATGTAAAAGAAATTTACCACAAATTTATTTATTTTTTTATAATAATTGTAATAAATTTGATTTTTTCACGATAAAATCACATTTTAAGACAAATCTAATTTTATCACACAATTTTTTATCATAATACACAAAATTTTTTGTAATAAATGATTTTCTATCATTGGACATTATATTTTTTTGTAAATTAATTTAAATTATGATTTATGACTTGAATATAATTTTATGTGGACTTAATTCAATCATTTTCATTATGTATAGTCATTTGCTTTTAAAAAATATATTATATTTAATTTATTAAACATTTAAATAAAAATAAAAAAATTTAATCAAGTTTCATTTTATATAAAATTCGACTAAAAATAATTTTTTAAGAGAAAATTATTATATCTCTTTTAACAAATTATGAAAAAATATTGTATAAATAATAAAAAAATCCAAATATATATTTTAAAATTAAATAACAAATAATACGATTCAAAATACTAATTTTAATAGTAAATTTGAATCTAACCCGAACCTGTCCCAATAAATGACCTAAGCTCGCTCAAAATCCGGACGACCCGAATCGAATTGAATCCAAAAATGCATCGATCTAAAAATAACTTGATCCAATAGTGACCCGACCTGACCCAACCTGAAATATTAATTTTAAGAGTTATCCTGAACTTGATCAGAAAAATTCTTTCTGCATGTGTGATCCGGTGAGTGACTCAAATTCACTCAAAAAGTAGGACGACCTTACAAAAAAACACACCAACCCAATATGAGCCCACTCAAAAATAACCTGACCTGAAATAATCCGGCCCAAACCTAAATTTTGCTTACCACCTCTACTTTAGTTAGAAATTTTGAATGGTTCTATAGTCGGTAAATGGCCTAAAGGAACAGCTAAGACACGGTAATATAAACAGTCCATACAACAGACTGAAGTACTTATTCGCAAAGCAATGACTAGTTTCGCCTAAAAATGGCTAATTTTGTATTTTGATATTCTCAACCATTTTAATGGATTTTAGGCACCTAGTATGAACTTATAAACATAATCTAATTTTGAAGAGACAAAATATGCATTTGTAAAGGGATTTTTCTTTGTAAAGTATAAGTGAGATTAGTGCATAAATATTGTATTTTGGGAAAGTTAAGCTTTTTTTTAGCACTGTTTATATATATTTGCCGAATTGAGAGATTTAGACACTTAGATAATTCTTTATAAAAATGGAAAGGTTAGTATTTAGCCAACAAAAGCATATATATTGGTTATTAGCCTAAAAAATCATCGATGAAGTTTTACTCTATTGAGTTTTGTAAAAATGGAGTAAAATAATTTTTTTTTGATTTTGCAAAAAGAGATAGTTAATTCTACACTTGTAAATAAAAAAGTTATTTTCAATTTTTTTTAAAAATAGTAAATACATAAGATATTATTTAAAAGTTAAATATAGATATATCATTAAATCACTATATATCTCTTATGTATCTCTTATTTTCTACTTTATTTTCTTCTTAAGAATAATAATATATCAATTTACTGTAAATAAATTTAAATAACTTCCAAAAAAATTTCACGAATTTTAAAAGTACTAAGTTTATCTCTTTAAAATACTGTTCTTACCAAAGGACTAACAGTAACTTATATGCAATAGCAATATCATGTTAAACATACTCTTAATCAATGATGATTATGACAAATACCATAAATTAAACGGTACTAAACTTTTTTATTGAATAATTTTCAATGAATTTATTATCTATTGTTCTTTTTGATGATCATATGACAATGTTATGTGCATTGGCTAAAAGCATTAAGCCAAAATATTTTAGAGACAATTGTATAAGCTAACAATGCAGAATATTTTAAACTTAAATTCAAATACTAACAACTTAAATTATAAAATGAAAACTTCATAGCTTGAAAATAAAAATAAAATCACAAACCTAAACAATATAGTCATAAGTATCGACAAATGGAGGGTGTATTTTGTTTTTTTTTTTATTTTTTTAGACTGATTTCTGTGTTTTGTGTTATAAATAAAAATCTTATATAATAATTCATTATAAATATTTTGTATTTAAAATAATTATTTAAATATAAAGTTTGTATTGTATTAAAATTATTATTTTA
>CATIWR010491497.1:0-14683 GCA_949677035.1 Omphalea diandra | reverse complement strand
TATATATATGTAAATGTATGTATGTGTGTATGTATATGTATATGTATGTATGTATGTAAATGTATGTATGTGTGTATGTATATGTATATGTATGTATGTATGTAAATGTATGTATGTGTGTATGTATATGTATATATGTGTGTATGTATATGTATATATGTGTGTGTGTGTGTGTGTGTGTATATATATATATATATATATATATATATATATATGTATGTATGCATGTGTGTGTGTATGTATGTATGTATGTATATACAATGTGTGTATATCTAATGCATGATTTTTTGAATGAGAGAAAGAAGTGAGGAATTCTTTCTTCTACTTTGACTATCCCACTCCAATTTTTGCTTTTCTTTTTATATTCCTTTTTATTTCTCCTCAAATGAATGGAATCTTCTTTTCAAAATCCTAGCTATTTTGACCATGATAGTGGGGACCTCTGTGCATTTTGTCACTTAATATGCCCTTCCTCGCTTCTAGGTGTTTAGGTATCCACCATAAGCTCGATATCCTTTGGTGCCCTAGAAGGGGGGTTGAATAGGGCAATGACAGGTAATTAAAATAAAAACTAAGTGTGAAAATGAATGAAGAATCAAGACATAAGATTTATAAAGGTTCATACCTACGTCCTCGCCTCTAATATTCCCATTAGAGTGTTCACTATCAAGATAGCTTAAGTTTACAATAGTAGTTTTTAGGCATTACCAAGCCATTATAAGTAGACTTAATGGAATAGTTTTCTTCTTGTTTATATTGAGAATGAGTCCTTTTATAGGTTGAAACAAAGAATAAGCTATTAGAAAAAAAGTTGTCACTTTATATTACAAATGTAGGCACTCAATGCCCATTGAGAATTCTCCACGCCTGTTATTGAGTTATCAACCATCATTGATTTCATGAAAATGGGTGGTTGTCAAGTAAAATACAACTTTAACAGTCATTGGTAATAACAAAATGTACGTTGGGATTGGCTATTAAAGATAAGTTCGTATTAATGCTCCTTCTTTGACTTTCTTATTTGTTTATTCAATTAACTTCAATGATTGTTGGATATTCTCAATGCATGTTGGGCTTCAATATCAACTCTTATTGAAATATGAACAATGCCAATTGTAGATTTCTAGGAAGGTATGAACTTGATGCTTTGTTTTTTAAGATCTTCAACAACACTTCAACGATTATTGGTAAACTTTCAATGCCTATTAAACATCATCAATGCATGTTGCATTAATGAGAATGCCTCATTGAAGGGTCTAGAACTTTAGCTTAATCTAGGGTGTTTTTCCAACTACCGTTGGTAATATATAATGCTTGTTTTGAGATCTTGAGAGTTTTGCTTAATTTAAGTCACTTAGTCCAACAACTATTGCAAAAATGCAATGCCTGTTGAGAGATCAACAATAACACCTACTGCGAAATTGAAATGCTCATTGTGAAGTTCAATGTGCATAACTCATATGTTTAGGTTATCCAATGCCTGTTGTAATAGAGGATAACATATGTTCTAAGATCCAAAAGACTTTACTAATGCTAGGCTGATATTCCAACGCCTATTGAGTTCCTTCAATACTCGTTGCTAGAGTTACAATGCCTGTTGGATTATGGCAATACCCATTAGACTGTCGAGCTTAGTTTGCTTGATTTTTACTCTCTTAATACTTAGAGTTTCCAATCATAACTCTTTCTTCAATCATCACAATTCAATGATTTGATGTAACTGCAAGAATTAACATAGTTAACTTGGACAATGGTTAACTCTTAAATGTGTTTATGATCATCAAAACAAAACTTAGAACTAAGGGCTCAACATTGTCCCTCTTTTTTTATGATGACAAATAATGTATCAAAGTCAATTAATCTTACAAAATTAATAGGTGTACAACATATAAAGTCAATAAATCTCTAACTCCCCTTTAAGCAAACAATCTATTTAATAAGAGATCATCCTTAGCAAGATTTCCCAATATTTTGCTCATATGGATTTTGCTCATATTGTATGCACTATTATATTAAGTCCACATTTCTTATTTATCCTTTTTTTTCATTATAAAAAAGAATCAAATAATAATTGCAATGGAATATAGAGCATATAGAAAGAGAACTTTTCATTACAAAAGAAATGTTGTCCAACACATTAGCTATTTTAGAAAATAAGGATAAAAATAAAAAGAAATAAAACAAACTATACATCATGAGAGGGTAAGGTTTAAAAGGGAAAGGTATGAGTTTGACCTTGAGGTTCTAGGGAAGGTTGAGGTTCTAGGAGGTACTCTTGATTCTTGGGCTCTGCTGGCTCCTTAGACTCCTATTCCTTAGGCTAATGTATTGCATCTGGTTCCTTGGAGCGAAGATCTTTAAGATCTTAACTCATCTCAAGTGGAACCTCTTGTTGTTTTTCAATACTTGGAGTCCCTGGTTATAGATTCAACCCTTATACTATCCAATCTAGTGTTTGGTTGATGTCCTTATTTTCTCTTTGAAGTTTTTGAGCTTTCTGGTGTAAAGAGGTAGTAGAGGACTCAACTCTTTGAACAACATCAGTAAGGGTTTCTAACTGCTCAAGCACCTTCTGCTTAAAGGGAGTGAGAGATGGAGTAAATGTAACAGGTGCACTGGTTCTAATTCCTTCTATTGCTACAACCTATACCCTAATAGCTACTTCAACATCCTTATTTTCATCTTCCTCTTGAGGAATCTCATCTTCTTCAAACACCCTTTTGATCAAACCAGAATCAAATCTTTGTAAGATCCCTATGATCAGTAGCATCTTCTCATAAATGGGCTTATTGTGAGGCAATTTTTTTAGCATTATATTTGTTTTTGCTATCAGTCTAGGGTTGAAGTCTTTATAGCTTGCTTCTTTTGCTGAGCCAACATTAAAGCCATATTCTCTTCAATTTCAGAGCTTAAGGTAAAGGAAGGTTGGGATTTTTCTTAGCAGCTTGCTTATATCTTTTGGTGGAATCCAGTTTGGTTGCCATTTGATTGTGTGAATGAGTGTTTGATGTAAGGAAATATGCAAAAAATTTATAGCAAAAATTAAAAGAAATGAGTAAAAAGTAAAGCAAATAGAAAGTAAAATGATTTTAGGGTTATAGTGGGTTTAAAAAGAAGTTCAACAGGCTCTTTTTTTTTTAAAAGAAAATATGACCGTTAAGAGTACTCAATGGCTGTTGTGAGTTAGGCAGTTGTTGGACATGACCGTTAGCTTGCTCTTGCAAATGCTCTTCAACCAACAATAATGGTCGATTCGTAATAGCCATTAGGTGATGAATAATGATCATTAAAGAGTCACAATGATTGTAGAGACCAACAGATCAAAATAAGGAACTCATAAGTAACATAACGATCAATGGGAGAAATACAATGGTCGTTAGCCATACTTTTCAAACAACACTTAGTTCAAAATCAATTTTAAAACTTAGTTGATGAATGTTATTAATCAAACTTAATTATATATTCATGAATTCATTTAACATATGGATAGTTTGATCAATATCGTACACAATTAAAATCTTTAGCGATTGAATCTAAAGACTTTAATGGTGATCAATTCAAGCAATAATGATCAAGTATCACACAATAATGATCATAAATAGATTGAAAAGAAGAAGAACTTATTTAAAGCTAATCCAAGGTATTTCCATCAATCATACTAAGTTCTCTTTTGATGAATTGCATCCCTTCATTATAAAGCGGTTTAGTAAAAATATCTATCAATTGATGGTTAGTATTAACAAATTCTAACACAATATTTCCATTATTAGCATGATCCCTAAGAAAGTGGTGTCTAATGTTTATATACTTGCTCTTAGAATGTTGTATGTGATTCTTAGACAAATTTATGGCACTAGTGTTATCACACTTAATGGCAACTTGATTTACAACCACTTTGTAATTAAGAAGTATTTGATTTATCCATAGGATTTATACACAACAAAGACCAGCTACCACATACTCAACTTCAGTTGTTGATAAAATAACTGAGTTTTGCTTTTTGCTACTCTAAGACACTAAGCATTGACCAAGCAATTGACAAATGCTTGAAGTGTTCTTTCTATCTATGGTACACCCAGCAAAATCAACATCAAAACATGCATTCAATTTAAATGAAGAACTCTTAAGAGACCAAAGTCCTAAGTTAGGAGTACCAATAAGATATTTAAGTATGTGTTTCACAGCATGCAAATGAGACTCTTTAGGATTAGATTGATATCTAGCATACAAGCAAATGCTAAATATAATATCAGGTCTAGAGGTTGTGAGATACAGCAGACTACCAACCATACCTCTATATAGTTTTTGGTCCATATTCTTACCATGTTCATCCATGCTTAGCTTGATGTTGGTGCTTATAAGAATTTTGTATGGTTTGTTGTCTTCCATATGCCAAATCTTTTGATTATTTCTTTTGTATATTTGGCTTGGTTGATGAAGATTCCTTCCTTTCCTCACTTGATTTGTAATCCAAGGAAGAATTTGAGTTTTTCCATCATTTTCATTTCAAACTCATTCTTCATTACTTTAGAAAAATCTTTACATAAGTAAATATACTTTAGAAAAATCTTTACATAAGTAAATATTAGTAGCACTAAATATGATATCATCTACATATATTTGCACTAATAATAGGTCCCCATTCTTTTTCTTAGAAAAGAGAGTTGTGTCCACGAAACATTTAGAGAAACCTTTCTCTATTAAAAAGTTGCTCAACCTCTCATACCAAGCACTTGGAGCTTGCTTCAAGCCATATAAGGCTTTGATGAGCTTGAACACATGGTTAGGAATGCAATGGCTTTCTAAACTAAAAGGTTGTTTAACATACACTTCCTCATTAATGTACCCATTCAAAAAAGCACTTTCGACATCCATTTGATATAATTTAAAATTCATGTGAGATGTAAATGCAAGTAGAATTCTAATAGCTTCAAGTCTACCTACAGGTGCAAAAGTCTCACCAAAGTCAATCTCCTTTTCTTAGTTATAACCTTTGGCTACTAACTGAGCCTTGTTCCTAACAATAATTCCATGTTCATCAAGTATATTTCTAAAGACCCATTTAGTTCCAATAATGGAATGACTATGAGGTCTAGGAACTAAAGTCCACACTTTGTTCCTCTCAAATTGATTGAGTTCTTTTGGTATAGCAAGAAACCAGTGTTCATCTTTAATAGTCTTATCTATGATCTTAGGTTGTATAAGGGATGCAAAAGCGAGATTAGTATATGTATTTTTAAAAATGATATAGTTGTTATCTAACCTGATGAATCACCAATGATAAGATCTATTAGATGATATTTCTTGAAAATCCAATCCCTTTCTAGCTAATTTTTCTCTTTACTAGGAATAGGAAGACGTAGATCTTCGTTTTCTTCATTCCTAAATTTCTTGTGGCTTATCCACATTATTTCCTTCTTCTTAAATATTTATCTCACAAGATCATCAATATCTTCTTCTTTTATTGAAGAAGTTGGGTTAGATTTATAAAATACAACATGGATAGACTCCTCTACAATAAGTATTTTCCTGTTGAAGACTCTATACCCTTTGCTAGTAGTTAGAGTATCTAAGGAAAATTCCTTCATTGAACTTAGAGTCAAATTTGCTAAGCTGGTCTTTAGTGTTTAGAATAAAACATGTTTATATTGTTCCATAACACATATGGAGTTTTCTTTAATAAGGGTCTCACCAAGACTCTATTTAAGATATAACATGAAATGTTTACAACTTCAGCCTAAAAGTACTTAGGAAGATTGTACTCATTCAATATGGTTCTAGCCATTTCTTAAATAGTTTTATTCTTCCTTTCTACCACACCATTCTATTATGGTGTTCTAGGAGTTGAGAAGTTGTGTGAGATACCATACTCATCACAAAAGCTATAAAACATACCATTCTCAAAATCTCCTCCATGGTCAATTTTAATAGAAGAGATTTTCAAATCCTTTTGGTTTTGAATTCTCTTAGCAACGGTCTTAAAAGCATCAAAACAAGAATCCTTGTAAGGGACTAGAGTAATCATCTACTATTACGAATGCATAATGCATGCCTTTCAAGCTAGATACTAATGGGTCCAAATAGATCTATGTAAAGCAATTGGAATGGTCTAGAAGAACTTACCTTCTTCTTGGCTTTGAATGAAGATTTGAGTTGTTTACCTCTTTGACATGCTTCACAAACACCTTCCTTTGCAAATTTGATTTCAGGTAGATCTTCAACTAAGTTTCTTCTCTTTAGCTTATTGAGGAGTTTTATGCTAGTATGTCCAAGTACTTTATGCCAAGTTTTACCTTTATCCACTATAGAGACTAAACACTTTGCATTATGGTTAACAAGAGAATTTAAATCAATCATATAAATATTATGAACTTTTCTACCAATGAACAAAATTTTATTATCGCTCATCCTTAAGACATAACATGCTTATGGCTCAAACATAACTCTAAGGCCTTTGTCACACAGTTGACTTACACTAAGCAAATTGTGTTTGAGTGCATCAACAAGCAGTACTTTATTAAGAATATGTGAGTCATCAACCTTACCAACTTTACCTATGCCAATAATTTTGGCTTTGCCATTGTCTCCAAAAGACGTGTTTTTAAGTCCTTCAATCTTCTCCAATTATGTGAAGAACTTCCTTTCTTCTATCATTTGCTTTGAACATCCACTATCAAGATACCATTCTTGCTCTCCAACTTGGGATTTCAAGCACCTCTACAAAACAAAGAGAGTTATTTCTTAAGTACCCAAACCTTCTTGGGTCCCAGAGGATTAACTCTTATCAACTGCTCATCATGCCTTTTAGAATGGGAATGATAGACAAAATGGCCATATATACCATAGTAAAAATAATCACCATCAAAGTGAGTCAATGTCCTACTTCTAGGTGAAGCATGCATATAGTGTCTTTTAGGCTTGTAGCTCCTTTGAGAAATGTGTCTAGGAGTGTTTCTCATGTTAAGAATTCTCTTATGTTATGTGTGTCTTTATCCATAATTATACCAATTTCTATGTCTTTGCACACCTTGCCTCTGAGGCTTATAAGAGTAAGACATGTAGGCATAATTTGCTCTATATGAAGTTGATCTCAATAGTGTATGATTGTGTTGAGACTTCCCTCTTAAGCCATTATTAGTGGCATTTCTCTTTTTGAAACTTTATGCTTTATAACATGGTTAAAATCATTATTCTCTTTAGCTTTAATAAAGATTGTTTAGGAAGAGAAACGATGTATTATAGTGGTTGCATTATAACCTAATCCATATTTGATGGATGGACTTCTTTGAACCTTAAGGATGGAGTCTAACTTATCTTTCCTTTAGCGAACTTGCTAAGGCTTTCCTTAACCTTAAAGTTTTCAGCTGTGAGAGATTCAACCTCCTTAGCTAGAGTTTTTTTACCCTTAGCATAATCTTTTAAAGATTTGTTCTCCTTTTTAAGAGAAGAGGTGCTAGGCTTGAGAGTCTCAACTTTCATAGTCTATTTAGTAAGCATAGAGTATAACTCTTCTATAGAGTATGAGTCCAAAGGATTTACTTCTTTGTCACCATCACTGTCACTATCACTGTTATTGTCACTACTGGATGAGTGCTCACTTGAAGATTTGTTTGGCTACTCCTCAATTGCCATGAGACAAAGGTTAGCTAGCTTCTTTCTTATTTCATCTTCATCAAGTTTGGAATCATTAATATTGTCCCAAGTGCCTTTATACACTTCATTTCCTTTCTTATAGGTGTGTTTTCTAGAAGGAAACTTGCTCTTCTTGATCTTAGGACAATTTGATTTAATATGCCCTTTCTCATTGCATCCATAGTAAATGAGTTGACTCTTAGTTCCTCTCTTCTTGTGTCTCCTTACTCTTTTTATTTGAAAGGAATTTCCTTACTTGGTTAGTGATAAGGGCAAGCTATTCATCTTCATTATTATCCTCATCATCACTGGAAGAAGAAGTTAGTGAATAAGAAATAGATGGAGATTCGAAATGTACCTCTTTAGCTTTCATTGCCAAGTCTTTCTTTCTCATTCCTATGTTTTCAACAGATTTTTCAAGAGTGATTTCATGAGCTAATAACTTTCCTATAAGCTCATCTAGTGATAGGTCTCCCAATTTATTGGCTTCCTCTATAACGGCCTTCCAAGCTTCCCACTTATCATTGGGAAGAGTTCTAAGGATTTTTATTACCATGTCCTCATTGAATAAGACTTTCCCAAAGTTTTGAAAGTGCCCATAATGTCTATAAATCTATTGTATATCTTAGTAATTCTTTCACCAGGTTAGTATACAAAGGTTTCATACATATATGTATGCAAATGAATCTTTTTCTTTTTTACTTCACTTATTTCTTTATGTTGAATTTACAAGATGTCCCATATTTCTTTGGTTGATATACACATTTACAACTTATCATACTGAGACTTGTGGATTGCACCAAAAAAACATAATTGCTCTTTTTTTCTTTAAGTTTGCCTTTTTTTCTTCAGCAGTCCATTCACTTTTAGGTTTTGGTACTAGAACTTCTCCCACTAGCTTTGTTGGTACCTCTATTCCTTCTTCAATAATGTCCTATAAGTCAATGGTTTCACTATTAAGAAAGATCTTTATACGATTCTTCCAATACCCATAGTCATCTCTCATGAAGAATGGTGGCTTGTGGATGCATTGTGATTCTTTATGACTTGCCATGATCTTTACTCTGAGCACTTAATCTTTTGATGAAGAGACTAACTCCAATACCAATAATTATCCCTCGATGCCCTAGAAAGGGAGGTTGAATAGGACAATGGCAAGTAATTAAAAATAAAAACTAAGTGCAGAAATGAATGAAGAACCAAGACACAAGATTTATAGAGGTACAATATAACTTGCCAACATTCTCTCCTCTAGTATTCCCACTAGAGCCTTCACTATCAAGATAGCTTAAGGTGCTATCAACCACCTTTACAACAGTAGTTTTTAGACACTACTAAGTCTTTATAAGTAGAATTATGGGTGCTACTACAACCTCATCCCAAAGTAATTTATATATACTACCTTAAACCTTTCATAATGTATAGTTTTAAGATCTCTTAGGATCTCTTAACCAAGGGTTTCCTTAAATAAAATACAACCTTACAGATGAGGATAACGCACTCACTTAAGTAATAAAATGCTTTAAAGTACACTCACAAAGAATGTTTGATCTGGTTGAGAGTATTAAGAGAATATCTAGAAAGCTTATTCAACAAACTCTATTTTGAAGATAATAATTGCAAACTTTAAATAATGAACTTCTTTTGATTGCTAGATCACTCTTAGTTCATGCTTTTGATTTGAAAATAGCTTTCACAATAGAATACTTGCTTAATGGAATGATTCTCTTCTTGTTTCTGTTGAGACTGGGTCCTTTTATCGGTCGAAACTAAGAACTAGTAGTTAGAAAGAAAGTTGTCACTTTATATTACAAATATAAACACTTAACACCCATTAGGAATTCTTCATGCCTGTTGTTGAGTCATCAACCATTATTTCATGAAAATAGTTGGTTGTCAGTTAAAATACAACTTTAATGGTCATTGGTACTAACGAAATGCCCATTAAGACTAATTATTCGAAAGAAATTTGTTTCAACGCTTCTCCTTTGACTTTCTCATTTGTTTATTCAACTAACATTAATGACTATTGGATATTCTCAATGTCTGTTGAGCTTCAATATTAACCCCTGTAGAAATATGAATAATGCCCATTGTAGATGTTCAAGAAGGTGTGAACTTAATGCTTTATTTTATCTCTAACGACTGTTAAGGAACTTTCAATGCCTATTGAACATCTTCAACACTTATTGTATTATTGAGTGTACCTCATTAGAGGGTTCAAAAACTTTAGCTCAATCTAAGGAGCTTTTCCAACACATATTTTAAGATCTTCAGAGTTTTGCTCAATTCAAGTCATTTAGTCTAACACTTGTTGTGAAAATGCAACACTTATTAAGAGATTAAGAATAACACTAGTTGCAAAATTACAACACATGTTGCGATGTTCAATGTGCATAGCTCATGTGTTTGAGTTATTCAATGCCTATTGTAATAAAGGACAATGTCTATTGTGGGATCCAGAAGACTTTACTCATGCTAGGGTGATATTGCAACCATTGTTAAGTTCCTTCAACGCTCGTTGCTAGAGTCATAACACCTATTAGATTGTGGCAACACCCGTTGGACTATCAAGCTTAGTTTGCTTGATCTTTACTCTCTTAATACTTAGTTTTCAATAATAACTCTTTCTCCCATTATCATGGTTTAATGAATTGATGTACCTGCAAGAATTAACACAAATAACTTAGACAAGAGTTAGCTCTTAGATGTGTTTATGATCATCAAAACAAGACTTAGAACCTAAAGGTTCAACAAAAAGTCTTTTCTCATTTGAGCCTCACCCTTAACTTTAAGGTTATGTCATCCTAAGGTGTTGCTAAATAGAAGGATCTTATCAACGTCCATGAATGATAAATCGATAAATCATAGATCAATTTTTTTTATCTGAGCTTCTTCCTGTATTTTGTCATCTTATCTTTTAATCTCTTCTTTTTTCTTATTTCCTTTAATTTTTAGGTTTCATCGAAAACCTAATTGGTTACTTCCAATAATATAAATCAATAGTTTAAACCACACTCTAAGGTAGGGCATTTCCCATTTTTATAGGAACTTTTGTACTAAAAATAATGGCATATCCAATTATAGCCCCTTTGGATGTAAAAATATATCTTCTCACCATTACCGTAGATATGAGACAAATGTATGCCTTTCAATTACGGTCATATTATATGGTTGCAATTTGACCATATATGTCTTTTCTTCATTTCATTGAAAATCAATTTTATGATTGAAAAATATAAGAGTTGATTGAATAAAAAAATCCCAATGAGGTTTATGTCTAAGCATAAAAAAGCCGAAGTAAGAGAAGAGTTCAAATTTTGATTTTTTTCATACTTTCATGATCATCTTTATAAAAAATTGTAGAATCATATGATTAAAAAGTTTTTATTGCATTACACATATCTATTTTAATTAGTATTTAGGTGGTTCTATTTAAGTCATACAAGATGAAATTCTCATATATGATTCATGGACATTATAGTTATGTCTGCCATTCATTAGGGCTTCGGCTTCTAGTTATCATGTCATTAAGTCACCAACTTCCTTCCTTGATCTTTTGGCACTAGGTAGGCATCAACCCCTTTTTCTTTAGAAGAGACATAAAATATACTCAATATCATTTGATTGAATAATTGACCTAGCTCCTTATTTTCCTTAAAAGGAATCTATTGATTCTCTTAGTTGCTTGGATCATAGGTGTGATGATTTACTTCACGAGCGAGGTCTCTAGTTCAAGTCTAGGATGGCCTAACTGCATCAAAGAAAGGATACATTCTCATTCTAAGAAAAAATGGTTTATTCGAGCATATATAAATAGATACTATGTTTATTTATGGATCTGTCCATTGTTATATTCCATTTAGGATTAGGAATAGGCATAATTGAATCTATCCACTACTGGATAGATACTTTTAGTAGTTAATCTTATCGATAGGACAATAGTGACATCTAAATGTGTAAATGTTGTGACAGTGTAAGGTTAGTCAAAACATCCACAGGTACATAAATTGCTTAAATATAAGTTATGGACCCATCTTTGACAGAGGTTATTTTTTTATAAAGAACCTTTAGTACTAAAGTTAAGTTGATAATCCACAATGGTTGCTTACATTTCCAACTAAAAAAATATAATGATTTTTCGTTAGTTTAATTGAAGTAAAGAGCCTCCCAACTAATATTGAGAGGTTTTACAATTTAACTAGTCCTTATGTTCTTTGAATAGATCTCTTAGTTGTTGAGAGGTTTGCCTAAAAGCAAAATATAAGGCATACCCAATAAAACTTACAAGTAAACTAGATATAGAGATGATGACTAAAGTTGTTGTCTCCATATTTCTTCATTGTGCTATGCTTTCTAAGTGCATTTTTTTTCTCTCGTTCTTCCTTACCATGGCAAGTTTGCTTGAAATAACTTTGATGAGAAGAAAAAATAAGGCGTTAAGAGACCCTCCTAGCCCCTTAACTTTGTACGTGTCAATAAATAAGTTGAAATATCTTGACCTTGTTAGAACAGGTTCGAGCATAAAAGTATTTTAATAATGTTTTCAATGATGTTAGTAGATGTTATTCAAATGGTTCTTTTCAATTCATGTTAGCATTTTGATCCCATTTTTGATAAAATGATAGAGATAAAAATAAACTAATTAAATTAAAAATTTTCCTTTGGCCCAATTTTCAATTATAAGATTTAGCTTATATGAATGTCGAACGGATAACCATTGAAAGCATCTAAGTAGTAGCCCATCCCAAGATGAGTGTTTTCCTATTTCAACTTCCCCCATTCATCTTCAGTGCAAGAGCGCCCGATTAATGCACTATTATGAACTCTTTCAAGGGTGATTGCTTTTAAGCAAACCTCATAATTGTCTCTACACTTTTACCTCCTTTATCATTAAGCAATAGATTGTTTTATTCTACACTTTTGATATTCTTATTCTAGTAAATAAAATTAGGCAATGTTACAATAGTATTCATACTGTAATAAATTAAAATTGATGAGGAGTTTGTCAATGATATTTGAACATGTACTTGTTTTAAGTGCCTATTTATTTTATATTGGTATCTATGGATTGATCACGAGTCAAAATATGGTTAGAGCCCTTTTGTGTTTTCAACTTATACTGAATGCATTTAATGTAAATTTCATAATATGTTTTGATTTTTTTATAATCTTTGTAGATATTCACACAACATCCCTTATTCATATATTTGCACTTGTTTTTATATAGTTGTATACAAAATTATATATTTTTGAAATAGGAATTGTTGGACTAGGTTGGTCAAACCTAAGTCAAAGGCCTCTTTTGATCTTGACAATGAAGATTAATAAGTACTAATATCTTATTTTAAGTGTTGTTTTTGCAGTTTTTAAGTTAGGCTTGCATTGGAAGTTTGATGAAAGTCTAAATCTCTAGCATTGAGTAAGACATCCAAATTCCTTATCAAAATCCTCTAAATCGTGACTGCGACCTTACAACAAGGATGGATGAACTTGGACCAGATAAATTCACGAAAGAAATCATAGTCATGATCCAATCGAGGAAGACTTGAATGACACACAGAGAGATTCGCGGTGGTGTTCACATCCTGAGTTATGACCACAAATTTTATAATTGAATGAAGGGAACCAAGTCTGCAACCATAACATGCCAAGTGTCCAAGATGATTGTTGGGATAACAAAATTCATGGGGGCGAATAACCTATCGCAACTGCAACTCACGAGAGTGATTTCTCCTCACCAAATAAAAGGATTCGTAGTCCTTGTCGGCCCAAGAAGGATATCAATCGCAACCACGACTTTGGTTGGTTACTCAAACAAAATGACTATATTTCTTGGAACACCAATAGCAGCACATTATGTGGACTAGTCGTTAGACACAAAATGAGGTTCTTTACCGCAATATCCAAATAATGTATATTTAAATTAATAAATAATATAAATTAAATTAAATAAATTCAAATTCAATTAAATATAAATATAATTAATATAATTAAATAATAAATTATTAAATAATTAAATATAATTTTTAATTAAATAGGTTCTAATTAAAAATTAAAAAGTAAATAGGAAAGTAAATTTAAATAATAATTAATATTAATAATTAAATAAAATAATAAAAATGAAATAAATAAAATAAAAGATGGAATCATACCTGCTATTAATGTGGGTATTTTTGTTTCCATATTAGGATTCGCAGCTCAAATTAAAGCTATGAAACAAGTAGATGGTAAGTTAAAATTGGAATTGACGCAATTCGTAGAATTAGAAGCCTTTGCGCAATTCGCTTCTGATCTCGATAAAGCTACTCAGAATCAATTGGCAAGAGGTCAACGATTAAGTGAGTTGCTCAAACAAACCCAATCAGCTCCCCTCACGATGGAGGAATGAATAATGATTATTTATACCAGAATGAATGGTTATCTTGATTCATTAGAAATTGGACAAGTAAGAAAATTTCTCATTGAGTTACGTACCTATTTAAAAACGAACAAACCTCAGTTCCAAGATTTTATATCTTCTACTAAAACATTCACTGAAGAAGCAGTAAGTCTTTTGAAAAACGCTATTCAGGAACAGAAGGTACGTTTTCAACCTCAGGAACAAATATAAAGAAATTAATCATTTTTAATATTTATTTTTTCTTTATAATTTTTATAATATATTTTTATATCCTCTTTTTTTTTTACTATTTTAGAATATTATTCTATAATAATTTAGAATATTATAATAATATAATATTATAATAATAATATATATTACACTTTATCTTTATAATTTATAATATAAAATTATAATTTATAATATAAAATATAATAAATATTATAATATTGAATAGAATATTTAAATATCTTAATATTATAAAATATTAATATTATAAAAAAATTATAAAAATTATAAATTTATAATTTATAAATATAAATTATAATTATAAATAAAATTAAAATTATAATAAATAAATTAAATAATATAATAAATAATATAATATTTATAAATATAATATTTATAATATAATATTAATTATAATCTTAATTAATATTAATATATAAA
>CATIWR010491472.1:0-12892 GCA_949677035.1 Omphalea diandra | reverse complement strand
AAGCAATGAAGCTTAGTTATGGCATAGAAGGCTTGGGCATGCAAACATGGATCTTCTTTAAAGCCTATCTAAAACAAAGTTAGTGGAAGGCCTTCCCAAGTTGAATTTCACTAAAGACAAGACATGTGATCCTTGCCAAATGGGGAAGCAACATCAAGCCTCTCACAAAGCAAAAAATGTTATAAGTTCTACTAGACCTCTTCAACTTGTTCATATGGACTTGATAGGACCTACTAGGTGTGTTAGCTTACATGG
This sequence comes from Omphalea diandra, assembly GCA_949677035.1. Taxonomy (NCBI): domain Eukaryota; kingdom Viridiplantae; phylum Streptophyta; class Magnoliopsida; order Malpighiales; family Euphorbiaceae; genus Omphalea; species Omphalea diandra. Next base: position 12,637 of record CATIWR010491472.1, on the reverse strand, counting down.
AAAGCATTTGCACTAGTCTTAATTGATGACTCCTCTAGGTTTACTTGGGTATCCTTCTTAGCTCATAAGAGTGATACTTTTAAAGCTTTCAAGAGTTTTACAAAAAGAGTTCAAAATAAAAAGGGTTACTTCATTTCTTCTATTAGAAGTGACCATGGAAAGGAATTTCAAAATGAGTCTTTTGAAACTTATTATTTGGAGAATGAAGTTTTTCATAATTTTTCAACTCCTAGGACACCACAACAAAATGGTGTTATAGAGAGAAAAAATAGAACACTAAGAAAATTGGCTAGGACCATGCTCAATGAGTATTCTTTACTGAATAACTTTTGAGCTGAAGCCATTAATACTTCGTGTTACATTGCAAATAGAGTTTTCAAAGGATCCATTCTCAATAAAACTTCTTATGAGCTATGGAATGGTAGAAAACCCAAAATTTCTTACTTAAGAGTATTTGGATGTAAGTGCTATATTTTAAATATTAAGGATAATCTTGGGAAATTTGACTCCAAAACCAATGAAGGAATTTTCTTAAGCTATTCCACCTTTAGCAAGGCATATAGAGTCTTTAACAAGAGTTCAATGGTAGTTGAGGAGCCTATGAATGTTGTATTTGATGAATCTAGTAAACTTGATCTTGGGAAAGGTGTTTTTGTTGATGATCTTATAGGTGATTTTGAAAAGCTAAAATTGGAAGATACCATAAGAAGAGAAGATAAAAGCAAAGAAAGAGGTGAATCATCAAAAGAAGATGTGGAGCCACAACATCAACAAAAAGATGAGCCAAGCCAAGATCTACCTAAAGATTAGAGATTTTCCAAGTATCACCCCCAAGGACTTGATCATTAGTGATACCTCCAAGGGTATAAGTACTAGATCTCAACTTAATCCTTTAGATAATGATCTTGCCTTTGTTTCTCAACTTGAGCCAAAATCAATTGATGAAGCTTTTGATGATGAGAGTTGGGTGCTTGCTATGCAAGAGGAACTCAATCAATTTGAGAGAAATAAGGTATGGAAACTTGTCCCTAGGCCTAAGGAACACTCCATTATAGGTTGCAAATGGGTGTTTAGGAACAAGTTAAATAAGCAAGGTCTTATCATTAGAAATAAAGCTAGATTGATTGCTAAAGGATACAACCAAGAGGAATGCATAGATTATGGTGAGACTTTTGCCCCCGTTGTAAGATTAGAAGCCATTAGGATATTTTTAGCTTATGCATGCCACATGAATTTTAAGCTTTTTCAAATGGGTGTTAAAAGTACATTTTTTAATGGAATCATTAAGGAAGAAGTTTATGTTAACAACCTCCTAGTTTTGAGTCACATTATTTTCCAAACCATGTTTTTAAATTGAACAAAGCCTTATATGGATTGAAACAAGCTCCAAGAGCTTGGTATGAAAGGCTTAGTTCATTTCTCTTAAAAAATGATTTTGAAAAATGAAAGGTGGACTCCACACTATTTGTTAAAAAGCACAAGCATGATACACTAATTGTTCAAATCTATGTTGATGATATCATTTTTTGTGCTACTAATGAGTCTCTTTATGAGGATTTTGCTAAGTGTATGACTAGGGAATTCGAAATGAGCATGATGGGAGACCTCAAGTTCTTTCTCGGTCTACATATCAAGTAAACTAAGGAAGGGATCTTCATCAACCAAGCCAAGTACATAAGAGAAATACTCAAAAATTTTGGCATGGATGGTTGCAAAGTAACCAAGACCCCCATGAGTGGTACCATCAAGCTAAACAAAGATGAATCTGGTAAGAAGGTAGATGAAAAGAGATATTGAGGTATGATCAGATCTCTACTTTGTCTTACTACTTCGAGGACAGATATCATGTTTAGTATTTGTTTGTGCACTAGGTTCTAATCCTCTCCTAGAAAATAGCACTTAAATATTGTTAAGAGAATTTTTAAGCATTTACATGGTATAATTCACTTAGGGTTATGGTATTCTAAGGATTCATCATTTAGTCTCATGGGATATTCAGATGCGGATTATGCAGGCAGCTTATTAGATAGAAAAGCACTTTTAGGACTTACCAATTTATAGGAGAATGTCTAATATCTTGGTTTAGCAAAAAGCAAGTGTCGATTGCCTTATCCATCGTAGAAGCCAAGTATGTTGTTGCGGGTTGTTGTTACACCCAAGAGTTTTGGATGAAACAACAATTAAAGAGTTTAGGCAAAGTGATTGATCACATTCTTATTAAATGTGATAGCACTAGTGCTATTAACCTTTCTAATAATCCATCCAACACTCTAGGAGCAAACACATAGATATTAGACATCATTTCCTTAGAGATCATGTGCAAAAGGCTGATGTTGTGTCAAAGTTTTTTTTTACACAAATCATCAACTTACAGATATTTTCACTAAACCTCTCAATGAAGAAAGAATGAACTTCATTAAAAAAGAATTAGGAATGTTTGATGGAAGCTCCCTAAAGTGAAAATTTTGATCTTATGTATGATTGTTATGTATTAATTGTATGTCTTATGTTTTATGTGTGGCATTTTCCACCTGGATCACAATTTTGATTCTTTCAAAAATTATTTTTTTTCGTTCTTATCTTTGTTGACTCATAATTCACGGTCGCTATCTTATCTTCACGGTCGCGAATTGCAAGTCCTAGTCACTCGACTGTCAAACATCAAATTGTAGTTGCAAGAATTAAGCTCCACCGTGAATTTTGGTCAAGAATTTAAATTTTGGCCTTTGAAGCACGTATTCCTGAGGAGAATTTATCTGTTACTCACATTTTTCAAAATTAGCGATCGCAACTCATGGATTTGCAAACGCAAATTAGGGTAACCGCCTAGACATTTATGTGATTTGACTGTCAATCATTTCTATCTCTTCATCATTTCATTTCTAGTCGTTTCTAGCCTTTTACAGAGACTTCAAATGGCTATATACCCCCTTCAATAGTTTCATCCTTACTTCACTTCCTATGCCAATTTATCTCTCTCTCAACTCTTTAAAATTTTCAAATCCTCTTCATCCTTTGAAATGGCTCTAAAGAATATTTCTAGAGCAGACAAGGGCAAGGCAGTGGCTCAACCATCTGCACCCCCTGCACTCCACCTCATAAAAGGTATCACCAAGAAAGAGAAAGAAACGTACAAAGCTAATTCTTCTAAAATCATCCTATCTAACAAGATTTCTTTTAACTTTCTACTGGGAAACCTTGGGTATCAACGCAGAGATTCGTGCTTTCCTCTCCAATTTGAGCTAGAACGAGTTCATCTTTTGGGATGAACTTGGTTACGAAGAAATTGTACGGGAATTCATATGCACGGTCCAATTGAGTCGTAAAGCCAATTCACGAGCAGGGCAATACAGGTTAGTATTCTAGGCTTTTGGCGATCCTTTTATATCACTTTCGACCAATTTTCTTCTCTCTTCAATCTTCAAATCAGAGAAAACATTTCCTTCATAATCTCCACACTTGATGTCATCTATTCTGAATTTTAGTCAAAAATTTCAATTCAAACCAAACACGACCTGAGATCCTCCCTAGCCAAACACATTAAAACCCTACCCCTTTAGATACTGCATCGTATCATCACCTTTTTGGTAAATGCTAGAGGTGATGGTAACGAGAAAGTATCACAAAAAGACTTGGCATTTCTTTTTTTGCCTTGTAAAAAATAAACCAATTCAAACTAGATGGTATCTTGTGGATCAATTGATTCACATGAGTACCAAACCCAAGTGCTAATTCCTTTTACCTTCACATATTACAGTCATTTACCGCTTTGTAAGAACACTTGATGAGGAAAATGAGAAATTCTTTACCAAGAAACTTCTCCTTTCACAAAACTTTCTTGATCTCATCTACCTTATCAACGCTAAGGCTATTCATCCAGGCAGCTATGCCTATACCCTAGGTGCCATTGGAGCAAAGAAAATGGAGACTTTACAAGCTTCCAAAAGGAAAAGACTAGTTATTGAAGAAAGAGCTCCATCCATCCCTCCTCAACTCAAGCCTAAGGCAAAACTCTCCTTTGTAACCATTAACAAAAAACATGATAAGTTGACAAGGATGATGAAAAGGAGATTTTTATTCCTCTCACATCTTCATAGTGATATGATTGATTTGCAAGAGAAGTTGAGAGTTCCTCCTTGCTATCTTTCGAACTTCGCAGAGTTTGATGATACTCATCAAGAAGAAGGCAATGATGATATTGAGGATGGAGATGAGGCTGAAGGTGAAGATGAAGAATTTTCTAAAGATGATTCTCCTACTTTCTAATTTAGGATCTCTTTTGTATTATCTTTTTTTACAAAAATGTGATCCCACACAACTTGTTTCCAAGTTTATAAATATATAAAAAGTTATTTCTTTGTTGAAATTCAATGTTATAAGGTTGCTTTACTTCATTTGTTATATACATTTGTTTATGCATTTGCTTCCTATAATTACTTAACTACTTATGCATGTATTCTTTTCCCTTATGTGAATCCTCTTTTTTATCTTGCCAAAGGGAGAGAGATAGAAAGAATCTAAGTCTAAAGAGGATAGAAAATAACTTGCAAATAATAACATAAGTTGAGCGGGAGCATCATACTATCATACTTAGGATTTTTAGAAATTTCACTTTGAATGATTAAATGCCATACTTAGGAATTTCACCTTAAGTATTCATTGAATCATATTACACTCCAACTTCAATTTTGCATTATTTTCTCTTAGGATCAATCTAGGTTGTCAAAATCAAAAAGGGGGAGATTGTTGGACTAGGATAGTTAATCGTCTTGGACCTCTTTTGATCTTGACAAAAGAGATTGATCATATCTAATGTTTTAATTAAGTATTGTTTCACAGAATTAAGTTAGTTTTTCTATTGAAAGTTAGAAGGATTGCATAATCTTCAAGAAGGCAAAGTTCATCCAAATTCGAGGTGAGTGGTCTATAATTAACGACAGCGACCTAGTTCAAAAAAAGGATGAAACTCAGCCAGAAGGATTTGCGGGCATCTTTGTTGTCGTGACTCATCCAAAGATGGGAATGCTAAAGTCACAGACGAATTCAAGGTGTGTGTCACGCTTCAGTCGCGACCGTGACTTTCAAAGTGATTAAAGAGGGAAGCCAATCCACCATCATAGCATCCCAAGTGTCCTAGGTATTCGTTAGAGAATAAAATTCGCGAGGGCGATATTTTGGGTAGCGACCGCGATTCAAGAAAAAGAAGATTGTCTTTCAAACAGAAGAATTTGCATCCTAAGTCGCACCTTGCACAATGAGGAATCGCGATAGCGACTTTTATGAGTAGTTAGACTACAACGACTATATTTTCCTGATGGACCAATAAGGAGCTACCACGTGGACTAGCCGTTAGACACAAATGAGTTTTTTCGCCGCAATTTTTAGCTCCCGTATGGAAATTTGGATTTCACCACTGCGAATAAGCTGTATCGACCACGACTCTTGCCTGACATGCAATTAATGCTGAATTTGCCTAACATGTCTTAAAGATTTATTGAGCTTTAGATACTAACGTCTCTTTGGTGGGTATGGGGTATAAATACTCCACCAAACAGTGATAAATGAGCAAGATAGAGAATTCATTACTTATATTAAGGCTTTTAATCTTTTACTACTCATTTTTTCTTCTCTTCTCTATGAGATTGTAAGTATTGGGTGTGAGCATTAAACACCAAGTGTAAAGGTTGTAGTGTGAGCCTGTAAAAATACTAAAAGAAGTTATTGTGTGAGCCTTAAAAACACAGTGTAAAGGTTATTGTGTGAGCCTTGAAAACACAAAGTGTAAAGTTAGGTGTGAGCTTAGAAACACCATTCTGAGTTAGTGGAACACCAAATTATAGAGAATTGGGGAGTGGACGTAGGGTTGATTATATCTGAATCACTATAAATTATGTGCCTTATTTTCTACTCTTCTCTATCCCTTACTTCTAATTTTTCTTATACACCAATTCAACCCCCCTTCTTGGTGGCTAAGGCCAATAACTCGAATGCTTTTACTCTACCAAAAGGGTAATAAGACATCATGGTTTGACAACCAACGTAAATTTTTACCTAATGACCATCTATTTCGGAGGAACATAACATCTTTTCTTAAAGTAGAATCGTGACTAACATTGCACCAACAATCCAATCTGGATATGAAATGTTGGTAGAGATAGAGGAATGGGGATTACAGAAGTCGTTGATATGAATGGTTATATAGCGAATGGACTAATTTCAAAAGTAACTAGTAAGAGGAAATGAAGCATATTATGGGATCTGTCTAAAACCAACCTAATTAGGCATAATTTGGATATGATACGCATTGAGAAAAATGTTTTTAATAATGTCTTTAATATGGTGATGAATATGGATGGAAAAACCAAAGATAATGGCAAATCAAAGGAAGACTTGAAATAGTTTTATCGAAGAGCAAAATTAGATTATGATCTTACAACTAGAAAATATCCTAAAGCTTGTTACACTCTTGACAAATAAGCAAAAGTAGCTCTATGTGAATGGGTTAAAAGATTGTGATGTCCAAATGGATATGTCTCAAATATGAGCAAATGTATGGATATGAAAAGGCTTAAGTTTTTCGGGATGACAAGTCATGATTGTCATGTGTTCATGAAGTAATTGATACCAATTGCATTTTGAGAACTACTTCTAGCACGTGTTTAGTAAGCGCTAAAAGAGTTTAGCCTTTTATTTAAGGATTTAACTTCAATTATTATACATGTGGATGATATGAGGCGACTAGAGCAAGAGATTCTTCTTATTTTATATAAGTTTGAACATATATTTCTCTGAAGCTTCTTTGATTGAATGAAACATCTTTCAATTCATCTTCTACATAAAGCAAGAATTATAGGTCCAGTTCAATATCGATGGATGTATCCATTCGAAGGCATATTTGAAAGTTAAAAAAATAATATGTGAAATAAAGCTCAGATTGAAGGTTCAATATGTAATGCATATTTGGTTGAAAAAGCTTCAACTTTCTGTGTGCATTATTTTGAGCCTCATGTGAATACAAGGCACTAAAAAGTCCTTCAAAATAATGATGAATGTATAGGAGATTATGAAGAATATGTTAGGATGCTTAATATATTCAAACTTGTAGGTCACCCATTAAGGGGTTTCAAAACAAGAATGCTGACTAACAAAGAATATCATGTTGTGCACACATATATTCTACTTAACTGTGAATAAGTAGCACCTTTTATTGAGTAAATATTCATCTCAATTTCTATTTTGCAATGATAATATGGAATTGCACATGTATATGCTAATATCTAATTGTTTTTTTATATGACATGAAGGATTTACATATTAGGGTTACAACAGAGTTACCTAACAATTGCTGACAATCAAGTTGATGAGTATATGGAGAATGATTTTGCTATTTGGCTCAATCAATATGTGAGTATATAAAATGCATGATAAAGTCATAATTTTCAAGTATGTGCAACACAATTTAATGCTTAGTAGCTGAATTAATATAAAATGTAGGCATATAATCAGTTAAATAGTATTACCATCATTTTCATCAAGAATTTTGCAAAAGGTCCATTATACATTGTAAAGTCATATCAAAATTTCAATCTAGAGCACTTGGTTCTAACTAAGCAAGTAATAATTATTAGGTTTGCATAAAGGGCACAAATTATAGTGCTAATGAGATTGACTACTACGGTCAATTAACTAAAGTTTTGGAGTTAGAGTATCTAGCACTACCCTACAATAGAACTACTTTATTAAATTACAAGTGGTTTGATCTTAGGCCAAATGGTGGTATGGTAGTTCACAAGCAATACAAACTTGTTATGTAAACTATATAAAAAAAATTCAATAATTATGAACCATTTGTCCTGGCATCACGAGCAAGACATGTGTACTATGCCACATATTCTAGCTTAAAGCAAGACAAGAATGATTGGTTGGTTGTTTGTAAAATAAAAACTAGATCTATGAAAGAAGTTACAATTATCAATAATGAACCTTTCTAAGATGATGACACAAAGATTTATGAAATAGAACTTCGGATTAAAAATCAACAAATGAGCTTCATTGATCTAATGAGTTCATTTATTGACATTGTTGAGAGTGATAATGAGGACAATACATCAAAAAATAAAGAATTAGATGATGATCATGATGATGATGTCAATTTACATAACATCAATAACAATTAAAGGTAGTGTTATCATAATTCCTTTTGTAATATTTTATATTATAATGTTTAAATGTAACTGAATTTCTAAACATACATATTTACATATTTCAAAGGATGCAAGGGAATGATCGATATCGCGGGAGTTCATTAGGGCTAGGTACAACACAAGGTACTAGTCGAGGTCAACATGATAGGTCTTCTTCTTTGTCACTTTATCTACCATTGTCTAATCAATGCACTTCATCACCTCTGGCTCTACTAGTTGTAACATCATCTTCACATTCTTTGCCTTCATCACCTCCTTCACCACCCACTGCACTTGCACAATCGCTTACATGTGATACTTCTACTGCATTGGCAAATAGATCTTTCATTATCTCATTGACTTAGGCTATAGGTTATTGGTATGAGGTCTGTTATTATAATCATCTCATAATACACACACACCATTTAGTTATTTATTAAGTAATTGTGTTTTTTTTTCCAATTTAATCCCAAGAATCGGTGTTCTAGCTGCATTTCCTTAATTTTCAAGGTGCGATTGGACTTTGAAGGCTATACTTGGAAGACTATGTCAGCAGACACCAAAGATTTATACGAAGAAGAATTTAAGGTACAATTTAAATTTTTAATTAATATAATTTTAATTCATGAGCTCATATTTTATTTTCTTATATTACAAAAATATTTTCGTTGGGATGCCACTATGGAGACCATGGTTAATATTGCATGGAAGCATACAACTGCAAGATAATATTCAAATACTTTATCCCACTAGAGATGTGGTAATAGGCCAAAATGTGTGTCCAAAGATATTTAGAATTTATGGAAGCATAAATGGGATACGTTGGAATTTCAACCTCATTTTGCCTAAGCTTCCAGGAATAGACACATAGAACTTGTTGGTCTTGGTACTGGTCTATCTCGCCATAAACTAATTCCATATCATTCCTTGAGCACGCCATGGATTTGGCTAGTTTATTCACTTATCTTTTTTATTTAATTACATAATGTTTCAACTAAAGTAATAAAATTTTATTTTAGGAGAAAGAATTGAAACATGTAGTCCCAAATTATGAGGTTTTCAAGAAGACACATATTAAGAAGAGTGACAATCAATTTATTGATAAAAAATCATAGGACACTAATATGAGTTAAATAAAAATCAGCACATTATTTCTCATTTTTAAAACAATTGCTAATATAATAACTTCAATTATAATTTATAATGATTATTCATATTTATTAGGTTGCGATGGAAAAAGGTATTATTGAAGCTACTTAACAAAAACCAGAGGATTCAATGAAAACTCAAGCCCTCAACATCAACTAGTTGTACTTAGATACAGTTACAGATTCAAAAAGAGCAGAGTGTACAGATTTAGCTCCAAGGCAACATCTAGTCATCCATCTCGTTGCGTTAGCCTTTACTTAACAGCATCACATTTGACTCCAAATCCAGAATTAGTGTCGTGCAATAGGATGCAGGTTCGAGATAAGGTTCGGGTCGAGCTTTAAGATGAGCTTCATATTCAACTTCAGCATGATATATACATACACACACACACACACACACACACATACACACACACACATACACACACACACATCTATGTATATATGAATAAACACATACACACACATGTATATATCTTTCTATGTGTATATATATTTGCCTTTAGATCCACTTTGCAAATGCATATTTTTGAAGACGAAGAATATTAAGAAAGTATTAAGAATATTAATATGGGTGTTTGGCCAAAGGAATATTTATATTTATTACTACCATATGTATTTATTTTTAGGTTATGAAACTATATTGATAAATTTCTACTCTTATGGAAGTAAATAAATAGTTATTTAGTTTATAGTCAAGCATGTAGCTATAGCCTTTATTATTGAATAGTTTGAGAAATTGATTATAAATTTTTAGTTAGGAAAAAATTATATAATACTAGAAGCATACTATGGACTTCAAAGGCCTCAAGCATACTAAGTCTTAATGTCGATCATACCTTGAGAATGAGTATAATATTTAATATTAGAAGAGCATAGGCCATAACTTCTACATAATACTTTTTGATATGGTAAAGTTATTATTAATTGTTATTATATTATAGGATGTGAGAACTTATCCTTAATAAGAGGTGACAACAAACATGGTAGGGAACATATAAAAAATAATAGCCAACCTCATAGGAATATTTTGCTAATCATAATGTATTTACAAGAATAATATAGCCTAATAATGTCTTAGGAGCATCTCCATTTGTTAAAGCTTTATTGATCTATACATCTCTAATCCCTTTAGATTTATTAGAGGCCTAATCTATTTCATTGACATTGATATGAGATTAGGTGCTCTAGTGGCAAATGCAATTGTAGCTACTTTAGGTACTAAAAATCTACAACATGAACTTGTTTACCCTCAAAATCTTAAGAGTAAATTAATAATATTATGGTATAGTAGCCAAGTACTGTCAATATCAAATATCAAGAACATATTAGAAAATTAATAATTAACTAGAATTAATTGGATATGATATATATGTATAAAAACCGTCAATCAAGGAGAGTATATAGGTAAAAACCATCAACTCAATGGTATTTTGGTGATAACACTGTCAACCAAGAACACAATCAAAAGGAATAGAAGAAGAAAATAAAGAATCTAGAGAAAAAGATATGTATTTTGTGTAAATGGTTCGAACCCCTTTCTCTATCTATTACAATTGTTTATATACAACTTTTATATAAGAGTCCTAGTCAAATACAAAGTTTATCTACAGAGTTACATATGTATATTCAAACTTTATCTACAAGTATCATTTGTTATCATAATAGGTCAAATCTTAGATAAGCTCCAAATACTTAAAGGTGGCCCATAACACAATCATCAAAGCCTACCATGTTCTAAGTCCAACATAGCTTCTAAGGCCACTATTGCCACATGTAGAATGCCCATGCCCAAAGGCCTATAAAAATGAGGTCGAGTGTACACAATGCCCTCTATAAATCCAAAAAATCATAATTGAATTATAGAGTTATATTTTTTAAAAGGCCTCATTTCTCAAAAATTGCCCATTATAGTCGTTGAATCTTTATAGTCATCTATGGGCGATAATGATGCCCAATTCTATATCTTCGACGACTTTTGCTCATGAACTTAGCCCTGCATGCTTACACCGCTCATCTATTATATTGGGTGACATTTGGTCATCACCTCATCCTTGAAAATATTTTCACAACCTTCGCCCAAAATGTCAAGGTTGCCATTTGCTACTTTTTTATCCTCATTATAAGCAACAATCGGCCAATATACAACCTTAACACTCAAACACACTCGCTTATGATATCTCATAAATCACTCTAAGTGACATTCAACCATGGACTACTTATATCTAGTCCAACGTTTACTCGCCCAACGTCTATCATATACCCTTGAGCAAGACTCGACTAACTAAAAACCTCAAAAATTATCACCCAAAAATTATCACCCAAAAATCTAGCCGAAAGTGAATATTACTTAATTTCTTACATGAACTAGAAAATACATTCTAAAACCTTGTTAAAAATGACACGTCATACATCATAACTTTAAAAGTCATCTAGGAGCCTCCAACGAAAATGAAACTGCGTATTCCAATTATTAATGTCATAACTATTTTGGAGCCCTAATTCATGGCGTAATTAATTTGAATTCCAAAGGTTATCAATCATTTCCCCTATATATGCCTTAGCAGGTAAATCATTTTTCACTTATGTTGTTCATTTTGCTTTAAAGCTTCTCTCTCTAAAACTTTCTCTATCTAGGATATCATTTTCTTCCTTTGTTTAACTCTTATTTCCTCACTCTTCCAAATGATGAAAGCTAAGACATCTCAAGAGGCAATCCCTCAATAAACTTATAAGGCATTCAAAGACAATATTGCTAGCCATCAGATTGACTTCCAAGTATTAACACTCATTGATTAACCTCATACTTGTGGTTTAGGTCCTTCGTTTAACGAACCTGTTGATTTCTATAAAGTAGAGACCTCCCTAGATTTTGTTCAGCAATAGACAATAGTTTACGACACCTTTGGCTGTAATCACGTGGCCCATTGTCCGAAAAGAATATATTTCTTGGTTCAAAAGAATGGCCTCAGAATTTTCTGAAACCTAGGAGAAAATTGCAATATATGACCTACAATTTTCTATTAACCAAATGCCTATCCACAAATCCTTGCTCAATGTTACCCTATTATTTTGTTCTCGATCAATGAACTATTTCTTTTTTCACTTTGGCCCTATGTCTATTAGCTTATATGACCTTGTTATATTATTCAACACTCTTATTATTGGCCAAGAAGTTTTTCTTGCCTGAGTGGTTAGCCATAAAGAAAGAGAAATTGATCTTAATAATCTTGGCTATACTTTCTTCATCAAGAACAACCAAAAAGATATATATATATATATATATATATATATATATATATA
>CATIWR010491425.1:0-12218 GCA_949677035.1 Omphalea diandra | reverse complement strand
AAACACTTGAGTGAGGTTTTGTGTTAGCCTAGAAAACACATTGTTGTAAGGTTGTGTGTTAGCCATCAAAACACAAGTTGTATAAGTTGGGTGTGAGCTTGAAAACACCATTAAGATAGTGAAATACCCAATTGATTGATTGGGGAGTGGACATAGGGTTAGTTATACCCGAACCACTATAAATTAATTGTCTCTTTTCTACTCTTTCTTCTCCCCTTTATCTTTGTTTTTGAAATTTTTATTCACTAATTCAACCCCCTTCTTGGTGCCTAGAGACAATAGTTTCATTTAATTATGATATACCACATGATTGTTTCTTAAAAAAATTTACTAAGTCTTATTTCTTTCGCTTAAGAATATTTATAAAAAATTTTAAAATATAACTAATATTCTGCATATCATTTACACAACTTCATTTCTAATGCTAAACTATTTTATTTATTTTTATTCTCAAGTTTTAAATATCATACTTCTTAATTATTTAGTTATCAATAACTAGATTAATCTTGTTTAAACAATTTTATTTGTTCATTTTCTTCATTATTTTTGATAGATATATTTGTTGAAGTTTATTAATTTCTACTCTAATATCTTGTTATTAGTTAAGAATTTTCAATATGTGTAACTTTAAATATATATAATTATTTGTGCATTATTAAGTAATTTAGACATTTGACTAGTATAAGTAATTTTTTAATAGATATGTAGATTGATAGACGAAATTATAAATGAAGGCTATTTAAAGAGAAGATTAGAATTCTTAGATAAAAATTTGAATCTTGTAAAAAATTCAAAGCTAATAATTAATTTCAAGTTAAATTAAATAATCAAAATTTTTTGTATTCTCTATTTGTCATGAAGTCTCATTTCTAAGATAAGTGTTTTACAATCTTGATATATAATTGTTTCAACACACAAGGAAAATAGAATTTAAATATTAACAAAATTTTTATAATTAGCTCTATATATAATATTATAATATTTTACAAGCAAATAAATTAATTTATCAATAGATTTTAAAAATGATGAAATATCATAATCTTTTTGAAATTTAATTTTTAAGATTTTAAAGTAAATTAAGGAAGGTTTTTTTTTTTTGTTTGAGAGAGAGAGTCCAATTACTTCTCAATTTGGAAAAAGTGTAACATATGTTTGATTAATATAATAGTTGCAATTCAAAATAGGAGTAAGTAGCTAGTAGACAATTAATAGTTTTTGTTTGTTTTAAAAAAAAGCTTTTTGGATTTTCATGAGCAAGTTCTTCTTTTATAAATAAAAAGATAAATATACTCTTGATTTTTTACATTAACCCTAATATATTTCTTTATGTTTATTTTTTTAAAAAATAAAATATAGTATTATTTTAATAATATTTTTATTAATAATAGTAAATTATTTATTTATTCATTATTTAAATTTTAGTATCATTACTTATTACTAATATATTATTTAATTCTTTTTTTATGAAATCACCATTATATCCATGATTAATGTTTAATGTATATATTATACAAAAAATTTAATTTATAATTTTTAAAATATTTAATGTATGATTATATATTATTTATTTTGAAAATTTAAAATATGAAATATATCTATTTGTTTATTTTTTTTATTTTTATGAATATATTGGTAATTATATATAGGTATAATGGTAATTCAAATTCAAACATTTAAGTGTTAGTGTAATTATAGTATAAACTTTAAAAATTATCAAAATAAATCATAATTATGAAATTGAGTGCAACATTAGCCTAGCTCATGTATTTGTGGTGGAATTTTTAGTAATATTTGTAGTAAAAATATTGATTTGATTGGTATGACTTTTATATTTTATGTATTTCATGATTTTAATTTATTACACTATTATTAATTTTGACTAATACACGTGTTGGGTTAACATTGCACTCAATTTCACGATTTTATCCTATTTTGATAATTTTTAAAATTTAAGCTAAAATCATATATTGACATGCAAAATTTTAAATTTAAATTACTATTAAGTTATATATATTTATCTAATATTTAATATTATTCAACTACCACATATTAGTAACCAGTAATAATTAAATTAAATAGGCTCTAAGATACTAAATACAAAATAAAGTAAAAATCTTCTTAATATATCAAATATGTCTTAGGTAGTTAGGGTATAGAACGTAATAAAGAATTATTTTTAAAAAAAAATTAAATAAATATAGTCAATATTTCCATTATTCGAAACCTTAATAATGCTGTTGATATTGATTTTACAACTTTTAACAGTTTAGTTATAGTTATATATGTAAACACACGCACCATACATGGGTTGAAGGAGAGGTTTTGTGTAAGGCGGGCTCTGAATTTTCGAGGTTATGAAAGGGATGATCATTATTCCCTAGGACGTATGATGTTAAGGATTTTGCCCATTGAGGAAGAGGGTGTTTTTTTTTTTCATTAAGCTAGTGATGGGTTAGTTTGACTAATTATGTTTCAAAAAGGACTTTCTCATAATAGGCTTGAGGTTTTGACATATTCTATGGCTTACAATTCCATCCTTCTGCAAAAATCTTTTAAACTGTTTGAAAAGGATTTGTTGAATAAAAACCATCTTCCATAATTATAATTGTTTGAAAATTGTCTTTCAAAAAATACGCTAATTGAGAAGAACCAAAAGAGACATTTTGAGAAATCACATTTGAAGAAATTTTTTGAAAAATCTATTGGTTTGAAATAGTTTGCAAACCTTTTTGTGAGGAGGCTTGACGCCTTTGAATAACAACCTCCTTCGTTGCATTTTGTAAACATATTTTAGAAGCTACCTATTTATGGGAACCTGCTTGCAGAGAGTCCTTGAGATCTAATGCAAGCTTTGGCATTTGTTGGACCATTTTGATCCAATCTTAAACCTGTTTCACTTTATCTGTGTGTTGCTTGACTTTTTCTTCTTGGAAAAATTCTTTCTAGGTCTTACTTTTTAAGGAGGTTTCTACATGAGATTTATTGGGAAAGTCAACTGTTTGAGGAGTTTTGACTATCTTGTGAACTGCCTCACAATTTTTTCTAGATTGGGATGTTAAAGTTGTTTTTTGAATTTTTTGGTTCTATTTAGGGCTTTTTTTATGAATCATGATCTGTTTTAAAAAATTCACAGGTTAAATAATCTAGTATGAAATTTCTATCCGTTGATAAATTCAATGTCAAAATCAAAGACACTCAAAATAGATTTATAGATTGCCAACGAGCAAAATCTATTTTGATGTAATATTTTGAACATCTTTTTGTAAAATCTCTTTTGCAGATTTGCTGTCAATTCTTAAAAGAAAATTTTGATTAAGTAAATCGCTTTGAAACTTTGATATGCAAATAACAATGGAAAGAACTTTTTTTTACTATGGAATGGTTCTTCTATATGTCATTCCAGCGTGTAGAAGTATATTGAACAATTTGTTCTTTACTATTTTTGTGTTGTTTGAGGATGTTTGCATAGCCTATTTCTGAAGCATTGGTCTCAACTATCTTAGAGGCATCAGGGTTAGTTAGGGTAAACATAGGATGGTCTGGACCTGTTTCTTAATCCATTTAACAATTTTAGTTTGCTGATCAGACTGAGGAGAGAGGTTCTTCTTAAGCCTATCATGCAAAGGTTTACATAGGCCATTCAGGTTCAAAAATAAGTTTATGACATAGTTTAGACTTCCTAGAAATCTCTACAATTAAGTTTTATCCATGATCTTATTCGGGAAGTTGTTTGCAAATGCAAAAGATCTCTCAATGGGAGTAATGGTGCCTTGGGTGATGTAATGCCCTAAAAACCTATTCAGGTTTGGAAAAGACTAATTTTGGATTGTGAAATGACTAGACCATTTTTCTTGACAATGTAAATGAATGTCCTAAGATGCTTAAAGTGTTGTTCAATAGTTTGGGAAAAAATTAGGAAATCATCAATGTAAACAAACGCAAAAATCTAAATAGGATGTAAAAATGTCATCCATGATTCTCTATAACTTAAATGGTGCATTCTTCAAATCAAATGGCATGACATTCCACTCAAACTAGTAAAATGGAATAGTAAAAGCCATTTTATAACGGTCTTTAGGTGTTATTTGGATTTTCCAGAAACTTGACTTCATGTCAAATTTTGAAAAAATAAGAGCAACATGCAGTCTTTGTAAAAGATATTTTTTGTTAGGAATTAGGTACCTAATCCATTTCAAAGCTTTATTAAGAGGCTTATAATTAATGACTAACCTTGGCATACCCCTCTCAATCTAAGATTACTTGTTGACATAAAATGCAACACAACTCTAAGGAGACCTGGACTTACTAATCAGACCTTTATCCTGAAAAATCTTGTATTTTTTTTCTACAATGATCATTAACATCTTTATTCATCTGTATAGGTCTAGCTTTGGTAGGGATATGATTTTTATGAAAATCAAGCTCATAAGGTAAGTTTACCATGTGTTGTTTTCTAGACCAAAAAGCATTGGGTAGGTAAGAGCAAATTTTTGCTTCAATCTATCTTTACAATATGGCAATTTTCTGTTTTAAAGTAGGATTTTTCAAGTTGTTTTTAAATTCTAGTGTTTAAAACATCATTTTTCAAATGTTGTAACTATTTCTACTTGCATTGTATAATGCAATTAACTTGATTTTCAAAAATACAATATGCTTTAACCAAGTTAATATTTATAGTTTTGGGTTTTTCAACAAATGGAAAAGTCATTTTTCTACCATTAAATTTTGTGGAAAAATGATAATGATTTATTATATAAGGAGTAATGAAATGTATGAACGAAAGACCCAAAATGACTATATGATAAATGCCTGAGACCAAAACAAATGGACTTTTGATGCAAATACCATCATTTGCAACACATGCATCAGTTTGTGCAATGATTTTCAAAGAGGGGTTGTTTACTGCTTTCAAATGTTCCTTCGAGTTTTCTAGAAATCTATTTGTTATAATATCATTTTTTATGTAAAATATGCTCCTGTGTAAAAAAGTGCAATGGTTTCTAATTGAAAACTATTTGAAACTAGAGAGTGATTTTTACCAAATATTTTTGCGATATGACCTCTCTTAATTTGAAGAGGAAATTTTTTGTCAATTTCTATATTATGGGAAGTTGAATGTTCTAACTATCCTCCTTTGGTTCTACATCTAGTTCAATGGTTTTATGGTATTGTAATAGGATCTGGATAGTGGGTGAATCTTTTTTTTTTTTTATTTTTTTTAGGTGAGTTGGTGGATTTGTTGTTTAATGGTTTTTATTTCTATTTAAAGGTCTTAAATGGTGTTTTTGGGGTTCTCTCTTTCTTTGCCTTTTTTAGTATGACGGTTATGTTATAAGGGTTTGGGCTTAATGAAGGTCTCTGCTTGGGTTTCTCTTCTTCGAAGGATTCTTGTAATTTTTTGAGATAATCTCTTTGAAGTTATGGGTCTTGGATATGGTGAATGATATCCAACATGAATTGTTGATCTTTAATTATTTGTCTATGGTAAGAAGGTGGCTATTTATGAAGTATTTTGGTCAAGAACATTTCTGAGGTATTTGGATGATGAGACTTATGTTTCAAGTTTTACCTTATAGGGTGAAGTTGTAATTATGACTTGATGGTGCTGAATCTTGAGTTCTCTCAGAGGAGGGTGTTCAAATTCAATTTTTTTTACTATTGCTAGTTTCCTAAATAGTGATTGTGTTGGTTGTAGTATTGCATAATACTTTGAATAGATATGAAATGTTATGTTATGCAACATAAATTTCAAACCAATCAAAAAATAAAATATCACTCTATTTTCAAAAACAAAATCATAAAATTCCTTCTATATGATTTCTCTTTTGTCAAGAAAATGTTTGAAAAACCAAAGTCTTTTCTCAGTATTATAAACAATATAAAAATCTTTGTGTAAGTACTATTTATCAATTTCAAAATCTCTTTCCAATATGCTAAACTTATGAAAAATGTTTTTTGTGGCGGCTGAGAAAGATAGGGACGAAGGTGTTGATGGTTCATTTTGGGTAGGTTATATATTTTGTTCAGGTTGGACCGTGTATATGGCTCTAGGTATGGTTGTGGTATTGGACATTTGTAATATGGTGTCTAGTATTTTATGAAATGGAGTGTTTGGGTTATTCCTATTTGCATGGTAAGTGTATGATTAAAGGTAACTTGGATGCTTTTCCAATATCTATTGTACTGAAAAAGGAGGCAACATCCTAGGAGAATCTAGAGCTGATGGATCTTCTAGCAAAGGATAAATTTACTATCCTATTAGCATATTGGGTTACTTTATTTAGATGTGTGTTTGGGCCACAAGTGTGGTTACTCCTTCAAGGATCCACTCTTTTGGCAAAGTGATATCCTTCCATCTTATTTGCCTTGGCACCAGTATATTGGACTTTGTTAAGTCTATTTGGAGGAGTATGGTTTCTCCTTTCTGGCTATGGACTAATGCTTTAGTGGCAAAAGCTGAAACCATGGCTTTATAATGGACTTTATAGAGAAGGGCAATGGGAATTAAGCCAGCTTTCATTTTCCATATATTAGTCTTAATTTGTAAAGTCAAACAATACAAAATATTTTCATCCTTTAAAGAAATGGTTAAATTGGAATAACAATTAAAAGAATTAGGACTTGTGCAAAGATTAGACTCAACACAACTTAGCAATGAATCTTGGAAATCCCTAAATCTAGCATCTCTAAGGATTATTAGTATGGATGTGTTTAAGCCTTCTTTAGTAAGGGGCTTAATGCCTACATGCACAAAGCCTATGTGAATGTAATGATAATGCCTTTGTCTATACTTGTCTAAGGATTTCTGTGTAAGGAGCTATATGATTTAAAAAGACATGGTGAGATGGATATTTCTTTGTCTCTCTTTTGTTTTAATAATGTAGTCTGTTTGAAAAAAAAAGAGCCTTTGGTCCACTTGTAGATTTAGTCTTTCTATATTTTGGGAATTTTTTAACTGTCAATATATGCAATTTTCAAAGTTTTCAATGGTGACTTCTTCATTATTCATTATTTTGTCTCTTGTTCCTCCTGTGGAAGGGCTTAAGAAGGATTGGGTTCTACAAAATGTCCATGGTGCAACATAGTCTTAGTTCGTCATTACTTATGACTCTAGTTAAACTAATGAACTTACAACCTATCAAGGATTTATGGCCTAGACCACTATATAAAAAGACTCAGTAACGATGCATATAACAATGATGCAAAATGAAAATATTCTATAGAACACAACTATTTCCCTTTGGCTCTAATATGAGCATGTCCCTAAGATATGAGAATAGTATGGATTGAATAATGCATATAAAACACACGAAAATAGAATACAAAAACTGCATGAAAGAAATATTTAGTAAATGTTTATTTCTTCAAAAACTATATGAAAATGATTTTATAAAGATGGGAGATAATTGTACAAGGGTTACAAATCTGCATGAAGATAATGGGTTTTTGTATTACAAGGAAACGAGTTTTGGCTTTTGTGATGAAAAGAGCTTTTGATGTGGAAAAGCAACTCTTCCTTTGTCTGAGTCCTTGAAGCCTTTAAATAAAGGTCTTTTGATGGCATTGCTTCATAATTACAGAAGGAATTTGTATGATTGCTAGGTCCTGTAGGAGTCAATTTCTACTACTGAGTGGATGAGTTGTATGTGTGTGTAATTATATACAACTATTATTGCTTTTTTTTAAAAGAAAATTATATTTTCATATAATATAATCACCATTAGAACATTGAAAATAGGAATGTTTATTTATTCATACATGTATAATTATTATCATATCAATTTGAAAATTTTAAAATCACGACTAATTGATTGATTAACTAATTTTTTTTCTTGAAATGTGCAAATTTAAATCTAAGCTAACTATTTAATTTACCAATTTTCTAGTTTGGTTTCAATGAATTGATTTTATGATTTTGTGGTTTTGTTTGATCACCCTTAAATTTCCAACTACTTATGAGAACATTTTAGTAAAGTTGTTAGTAGATGTAGAGAATGCTTTCATAATTGCTAAAGTTATAGTTGTTGGCTAAAATATAATGCCTTTAATTTTTAAGGATATTTTTAGTTATGTATTTTAAGGATATTTTTAGTTATGCATAAAAATAATATAATTTTTTTATTAATTTTAAATTTAGTTACTTTTCAAATTTACTTTAATAGGTTCCTCAATGAATGTACAATGCAAGGGTGGGCTAGGCCCCTCACATAAATTCCGGTGAATCTTCATAATATTTATTATTAGTCCCCCTTTTATTATTTATTGATCCTCAAAATTTTAATTACTCCTCGTAACAAAATGATTTAGATTGCCACTATTAAATCCAAAAAATATTAATGATAATGAGATTTGAATTAATTATTGAGAATGATTTGTTATTAAGTATTTTTAAAATTTCAAATTAAAATTTTGTTATTTTAGAAATTACAAAAATATTTTTATTAACATAAGAATACAAAAAATAATTTTATAATGCTTAACAAAAAATTAGATCTAGATATTCTAAAAAATAAAAATTATTTTAATTAGAATTAAAAATTAATTTTAAATCTGTTTGAACTAATTTAAAAAGTTGAGGAACTTAGAATCTAAGTAAGGATAAATTTGACAAAAAAAAAAGCAAAAAATTATCCACTTTATTGACAAAAATAAAAATTAGGATATACTTGAAAATTCAACCTAATTCTAAACTTTTTGATAATTTATTCTTTAATATTTTGAGTAATATTTATTATTTGTAATTTTTTATATAATAAATATATAACTTTAAGTGTATATTAGAAGCATGTACTATAGAAATTGAAAATATTGTTAATCAAATTTAAATAAACTATTTACAAGTCTAAGCAAGTTGAATTAATCTTTATTCTAATTTTAACTTATTTATTAAATTAGGCATGAAATAGTTTATTAACAAGCATAAATAAGTTTGATCAAGTCTTATTTTCATTTTAAATTTATAAATATCTTTTTTTACGCTTCATAATTTTTTTCTTCTATTTTGAGAAAAATAAAACTATAATAAAAAACTCTAAACTTTGAACTCAATAATTATATTATTTTTTCAAAATTTTAATGCATAGAATAAATGTATAGAAATTATTGATTTATGTGTTTTTTATTTAAAATTTTATTTATTATTTAATATATATTATGCTTAATGATTCATAGTTTTAAATATTATCTAAAGTTTTAATTATTCTCAAACTTCTAATTGAATTAATTATATCTTAATTTATCAAATTAGTTTCAATTATTTATTAAAATCAGAATTAGATAAAATATATATTTAGACTAAATTACTCTTATACTTCAATTAATTTAATCAAAATCAAAATTAACTTAACATCTTAAAAGATATACTCAATTAATTTAATCAAAATCAAAATTAACTTAACATCTTAAAAGATATACTTTTAGTTTTTTGATTAATTTAGACAAAATGTTAAAAATATAAATTTTTTATTTTACATTATAAAAATAATTTTATATTTAAATTTTAAAAATAAAAATTTAATGGAATAATCCCTCTATTCTCCCCCATCTTTCTCCTTAAAAAATTCCATAAAAACTAATTTTCATATTTCAAATAATAAAAACTAAAAGAAAATATTATAAAAACATAAGAATTCAATTACATAATGTAGAACATGAACATTTTGAAAAAATAGTATTCTTGGAAGAAAAGAATTTTAGGATTTTTAAAATTTGTATCATTTAAATTATAAAATCTATTTATTTATTTTAATAAAATAATAATTTATTATTTAAAAATAATAATTTTATATTTTTGATGAAATTTTGATTAAATTGAGCAAAAAAGTTAAAATATTATCTTAATATGATCTAAAATTAATTTTGAGTTTGAGTGATAAGTTGAATCTTTTAGTTTCTAATTCTTATTTTAATGATTACGAACACAACAAAGAGATTAAATGTCTTACATATGTGCAAGTATTTTAAATTTGATCTTATAGGTCCATCATTTTACTTTTAAAGTATTAAGGTTGAAAGAAGCTTTCCAACATAGTAATATCTCATATATGAATTGACATACTAAGTAATATCTCATATATGAATTGGCATCACGTTAAAATCCTTTAGATTACAACATAAATTTTAGCTCTGAAGAGAACTTGAAACAAAGATTGCTAATGATTGTGGTTAATGGTGCCAACGATTGTTGAAACTAAACAACGACCATTGAAAAATGCCAACAACTATTGAAAAAGCCTGATAGAAATAACTATTTCATTTATGTAGATCAGACACATCTTATTGATAGTGGATAGATTTCATTAAGTGTTGTATGATAAACAATAATATAGAAAATAACGATTTTGAAGCTTATTAAATGTGTCTTTAACAACTATTAAGAATAACTAATGAATGTTGACATTGTAATGAGGCATGAAAGTTCTCTATCGACTACTGAGAAATATTAGCTAATAATGCTGAATAAGCTATTGTTATTGTCAACTCATAATAAATGTTGAATAAGTCTCAAACAACTGTTGAAGAAATCAATGGGAGTAGAACTCCAATCACAATAGTGGAAAAATCATCTGGATAAGGCTTAAATTCAGTGTAAAATGAACATTATTCAATGACAGTTGCAAGAGCACAACAAGTGTGGCACAACTTTTCATCGAGTGTGAGATTATTCTAGTAACTATTGTTAAGAAAGTAATATAAGTACTCAACTATCATTAAAGAAAGACCTTGAGATAGTTGTTCATTCAATGACTGTGACCATCATCTTCAACGAGTATTGACGAGGTTCTAACAACTATATTGACAGGTCTAATCAATTTTAAATTATGACCACTAACTAGTTTTTTCAAACAACTATATAATTGTCAAAACTCAACAATAGTAGATAACAAGCGATAATAGTAATGAGATATATGATGTTGAGAAAATTTATTGAGAAAACTTAACAATCTAAAAGCAACTAAGAATCCATCAACTTGAATCAAGCATGCTTTAAGAGATTATGTGAGTAATCATTTGAATAAGAAGTTAAGCAAAAGCACTTCAACAATCTCAACTCTGCCTCAAGTTTATTTGTTAGATTCTTATATCTCTATTGTAGAAGTGCTTGAGTGTTTGAAAGTGTATCCTTGTGCATTATTTGTAATTCTTGTGAGAGGATACTCCTTAAATTGACAAACTTTAAAACTAAACTTTGTGTAAGGTGTAAGATAGTACCTACAAAGTATTTTGGGTAGGTTGAATAGTGCCTGAAAACTAGGGGTAAGTAAAAATCAGATCGGACCAAAAAATAATCAAACCAATTTAACTTGGTCAGTTCAGTTCGGTTTTCATTTTAAAAAATTTCGATTTTGGATTTTGGTTCAATTTTTTATATCAAAAATTAAATAAATTGTATAAACTGAAATTATTAATAAATCAAACTAATTTCAATTGAATCAGATTTAAAATACATGTAATTTAATTAAATTGAATCAAAATTTTATAGGTTCAATTCAGTTTAGATGTTTATAAAATTTGGTTTAATCAGTTCAATTTCATCAAATTTTTTTAAAATTTTGGTTCAGTCGATTGGTAAAATAAATAATTTGATTTGACTGATTTTAATAAAAAGCTGAACCAATCAGTTTGCTCACCCCTACTGAAAACTACTTGATAAAGGTTCTTAAGTATTGCTTGATAAATTCATTTTAGTGTAAAGATTTAAATAGCACCCACAAGCTATTTGATAGTGAAAATTTCTAGTGAGATTTAGAGGAGAGAATGTAGACTAGATTTATATTGAACCTCTATAAAATTCTGGTGTCTTTGTGATTATTGCTTTTTAATTTTTCATCTTGTATTTTTTTACTTGTCATTGCCTTATTCACCTCCCTCTAGGATATCTTGAGATAATATGATTTAATTAAAAAGTGTAATATCTAATTTAGTATAAATGTATATTTTACTCAATTCTAATTAATTTTAAGTATAATTGAAATTAATTTGGCAAATTAAAATACAATTAACTCAATTAGAAGTTTGAGTGTTATTAAAATTTAGCAAAAGAATTTAAATATTTTAGGTCATTAAGCATGCATATTACTATAGTTTAAGTACACTTTATATAGTAGATAAAATCACACATACAGAGAGAGAGAGAGAGAGAGAGAGAGAGAGAGATATATATATATATATATATATATATATATATATATATATATATATATATATATATATATATA
>CATIWR010491380.1:0-30852 GCA_949677035.1 Omphalea diandra | reverse complement strand
TTTTTTATTTTTATATATTTTTTATGATTTTTTTATATATATATATATATATATATATATATATATATATATATATATATATATATCTGAGGAAAGTAAAAAATATAAATAAAATTATCAAATAATACCTTCTTTTTTTTTACGTACAGGACAACATATGTTGTCCTAACCGCACACATTTTGTTTTGTTTTTTTTTTTTACTGAGCTTTGAGCAATTTACGCAAAATTGAGAAGGTCTAACTTCTCATAAACTATTTTTTCATCGAATTCACCTCCAAGATAGAGCTTCAAACGATAACTGTTCACTTTAAATGTACCTTTTTCAGGATGAGTTACATCAACTGTGCTGTAACGAAAAATTTGTTTGACGGTGAATGGTCCAGACCGTCTAGATTTGAGCTTACCCGAGAATAATTTGAGGCGAGAGTTATAAAGAAGTACTTAATCTCCTTTATTAAACTGCTTGGATTGATGAATCCTCTTGGCCCTCTCCTTATACAATTTAGAGTTCTCATATGTCATTAATTACCATTCCTCGAGTTCATTTACTTGATGTTTTTGCTTTTCACCTACAAGGTCAAGATTAAAATTAAGAAGTTTTATAGCCCAACATGTTTTATGCTCATGTTCTACAGGCAAATGACATGTTTTTCCATAAACTAACCTATATGACGCAGTACCAATAGGTGTTCTATAAGCTATTTTATAATCCTAAAGAGCGTCATCTAACTTAAGGGACCAATCGTTCCTAGATTGTACAACCGTCTTTTCAAGAATTTGTTTGAGATCCCTATTAGCTACCTCAACTTGATTGCTTGTTTGAGGGTGATATGAGGTTGTGACCCTATGTGTAATACCATACTTGTTAAGCACCTTTTTGAATTGCACATTACAAATGAGTACCCCTATCACTTATTATTGCTCGAGGTGCACCAAAACGTAAGAAAAGTTTCTTAAGGAACTTAACTACAACCTTAGCATCATTTGTGGGTAAAGCTTATGCTTCGACCCACTTAGAAACATAATCTATAGCAACTAGGATGTATTTATTTTCAAATGAAGTCGGGAAGGGGCCCATGAAGTTAATATCCCAAATATCGAATATTTCACATACCAAAATATAGTTTTGAGGCATTTCATCACGGCGAGAGATATCACCTGACCGTTGGCAATTATCACATTGCTTTACATACCTTTGGACATACTTATAGATAGTCCGCCAATAAAAACCTGATTCTTAGACTTTTTAGGTTGTCCTATTTGCACTGTAATGCCTTCCAGCAGGTCCAACATGGCAATGCTCTAGGATTTCTCATCCTTCCAAAGTTGGGACACATTTCCTTACAATTTGATCCGTACAAAGTTTGAACAAGTTGGGGTCTTTCCAAAAGTAATTCTTCAAATCTAAAAAGAACTTTCTCTTTTGATGATGAGACATTCCTTTTGGTAGAACTTCACCTGCCAAGAAATTTGTTATGCCAAAAAACCACTGAACATCTAAATCACTTACCTCTTCAATGTCGTAAAAATGCTCCTCAGAAAATTGATCATTGATCTCGATTTCGTCGAGTTTTTCAAAATTTAGATTCTCTAAATGAGATAGATGGTCAGTTACTAGGTTTTCAACACCCTTCTTATCACGAATTTCAAGATCAAACTCCTGCAATAACAAAATCCATCGAATTAATCTAGGTTTTGCATCTAACTTAGTGAGTAAAAAATGCAGAGCAGAGTGATCAGTATAAACAACCACTTTGGACAATATCAAGTAAGATCTAAATTTATCAAACACAAAAACTATAGTTAGTAACTCCTTCATAGTTGTGTAATTCTCTTGGGTTTTCGTGAAAGTCTTGCTAGCATAGTAGATGGGTTGAAAATGTTTGTCTTTCAGCTGTTCAAGAACTACGCCTACTACAAAATCACTTGCATCACATATTAGTTCAAAAGGCATAGTCCAATTTGGAGCTACCATGATTGGAGCATTGGTTATTTTTTTTCTTAAGAATGTTAAATGCATCTAAACATTCTTGAGTAAAAATCAAGGGCACATCTTTTTCAAGCAACTTAGTTAAAGGCCTAGTAATCTTAGAAAAGTCCTTAATGAACCTCCTCTAAAACTAGGCATGCCTTAAAAACTCCTAATTGCCTTAATTGAAGTCGGGGGTCGCAACTTATAAATAGTTTCAATTTTTGCTCTCAATCCCCCTACATGAGATTTTGTGCCTTAAAACTGTACCCTCTTGCACCATAAATGGCACTTTTCCTAATTTAACACCAAATTGGTTTCCTCATAATGTTTAAGCACTCTTTCTAAATTATTAAGGGATAGATCAAAAGAGTCACCAAAAATAAAGAAATCATCCATGAATATCTCCACAATGTTTTCCACAAATTCATCAAAAACTGCCATCATGCACCATTTAAAAGTAGCGGGTGCATTACACAATCTAAAAGGCATTCAACAATAAGCAAACATACCATATGGATAAGTAAATGTTGTCTTTTCTTGGTCCTCCGGAGCGATAGGAATTTGAAAGTAATCGGATAGACCATCTAAGAAGCAATAGTATATAAGCCCTGATAGTCGCTCAAGCATTTGATCTATGAAAGGTAAAGGAAAGTGATCTTTCCTTGTGGCATCATTCAATTTTTGGTAGTCAATGTATACTCTCCATTCAATGATGGTTCTTATGGGAATCAATTTATTTTTCTCGTTTGGAATAACTATCACTCCTTCTTTCTTTGGTACTACCTGCACAGGGCTCACGCACGAACTATCATAAATAGAGTAAATCACTCCTGCATCAAGTAATTTAATTACCTCAGCTTTTACAACTTCTTTCATGTTAGGATTAGTCTCCTTTGTAGTTGCACAACTGGTTTAAAGTCATCCTCCATAAGAATCTTGTGTGTGCAGAAAGATGGACTAATTCCTCTTATGTCTAAGACCCGTCAAGCAGTTGCCCTATTGTGTTCCTTAAGTACAGTTAAATGTTTCTCTTTTTGCTCCTCTTTCATATCAGATGTTGTTATAACTGTGAGATTTGAATCTTTTCACAAGAATTCAAAGTTTAAATGCTCAGGCAATTTCTTCAACTCTAACGTAGGTGGGTCTTCAATGGATGGTTTTAATTTGTGCTCCTCACTCTTATCAATCTCCTCAAAAGTTTTCTCCCTTATTATTGGTTCATTAGCTTCTAGATAGACTGCTTGCTCACTTCTTACAGCTTTCTCTTTGCTTGTCTCTTCACCTTGAATAAGACAATAGTCTAACGGATCATAAGAGATAATTATTTGCATACAATCAGAAATAACACAATCCATAGAATCAATAAAATAACAAGTGACATCTTAATCAAGTGAGTGTTTAAAAGCATCAGAAATTTTAAAGGTCAATTCTTCATCTACAACCTTTAAAGCTAATTTACCTGCACTAGCATCAATTAGAGCTTTACCTGCTGCTAAAAATGGCAGAACCAGAATTAATGGAACCTTAACATCGACATCCATATCAAGTATGACAAAATCAATGGGAAAGATGAATTTGTCTACCTTTACCAACACATCCTCAATGATACCTCTAGGGTATTTAATTGACCTATCAGCTAATTGAATGCTCATTTTAGTCAGTTTAAGCTCCCCTAATCTTAACTTAGCAAGTAATTTATAAGGCATTAGGTTTATGCTTGCCCCTAGATCAGCTAAAGACAGGGGATAGTAAAACTTCCTAGATCCTTGAGCTTTCAAGGTAGCTTGTTTCGCAAGATGGCCAAACATTCCTCACTAAGGATCACTTTAGATAACTCCTTAAGTCTTTTTTTTTATTGGCCAGGAGTTCTTTTAGAAATTTTGCATACTTTAGCATCTCTAAAAGAGCTTTAACAAACGGTAAATTAATATGGAGTTGCTTAAAGAGTTTAAGAAACTTACCATAATGTTCATCTAAGCAATCTTTCTTAAGTCTCGTAGGATATGGAATAGTAGGTTTGAATTCCTTAACCGACTTAGGACGTCCATCATCTTGGTCTTAGGTCTCCACTACACTCTTCTCCTCGACTTGAGCTTTAGGTCCAGCTTGTAATTCTTTTTCGCTCCTAAGGGAGATCCCCTTCACATGTTCTTTAGGATTTGTCTTTGTATTATTAGGCAAACTACCTTGTGGTCTTTCTGAAATCATTTTGGCAAGCTGTCTAATTTGATTCTCTAAATTGTAGATGGAAGCTCTTTGATTTCTCAACATTGTTTGATGATTCTTCAAAGTGGCATCTCAAGCTTAGAGTCGCGCATCGAAAGCTTAGATGAATTTGGTCATTAGTTCTACCAAATTTGATTTCTTCTCTTGGGGTGGTTGTTGCTGTTGTTGGTACCCTAGTGAAGGATTATTCCTTTACTGCCCTTGGTTCCCCCATGAGAAATTTGGGTGGTTTCTCCATCCTGGATTATAGGTGTTACTATAGGGGTTATTTTGTGATCTTGGAACATTCCCCATATAGTTCACTTGCTTTTGTTGCATTCCAAGCATATTAGGACAATCTTAGCTTTTATGTCCCATTCCATATAAGTCACATTGCAACCCTTGACCCATTTGTGGTGCTAAAACCAATCCATCAATCTTCCTATTCAAATCTGCAATTTGACTTGACAAAGTAGTGACTTAATCAAGATTATACATACCAGCAGGTTTGTTACTCCTTGAATTTATTTACCATTGTTATCCGTTCATTTTCATCTCCTCAATCAATGTTTGAGCTCCATCTTGTGTCTTATTGTTAAGAGAGCCTCTTGTCACTGCATCTATTATTTGACGAGTCATTTGATTCAATCCACAATAGAATATCTGAATTTGAACCAAGTGTCCAACCCATGTTGTGGGCACTTTTTCAACAAATCATCGAATCATTCCCACGTCTCATAAAGTGACTCGGAATTAGATTGAATGAACGATGAGATATCATTCCTTAATCTTGCTGACTTCACATGTGGAAAATATTTCAACAAGAACTTCTCTGTCATCTGGTTCTACGCAGCAATAGAACTCTTAGAAAGTGAGTTAAACCACCATTTAACTTTTTCCATTAATGAAAATAGGAATAGCCTTAAACGAATGGCATCATCCGCAGCTCCATTGATCTTGAAAATGTAGTGTATTTCCAAGAAATCAGCTAAACGGGAATTTGGATCCTCGTCTAGCAAACCATCAAAATGTATTGACTGTTGCACCATTTGAATGACATTTGGCTTGATTTCAAAATTATTGGTTGCAACAGCGGGTCTCACTGTGCTTGTTCCAACATTTGTCACAGTGGGTTTGGTGTAGTCAAACATAGTCATTTGACGATCTACCATGATTACTATCTCTTGATTATACTCAATCTTCTTTTGACGCTTTTGTCTTAAATTTTGATGGAAAGTTCTCTCTATTTTAGGATCTTCAATTTATAGGTCAGTTGTGTTGCTTCGAGTCATACACCGCTGAAGTCCCTGAAAAGACTAGAAACCACAATAAAACTAAAACAAGAAGGGTAAAATGGGACAAAAAAATTATGAAAAAAAAAAAAGAAAATTTGGCTAAATTAATAGATATAAAGTGTTCTTAATATTTTAGTCCTCGGCAATGACGCCAAAAACTTAATACGGTATGAGGCTAACACTTATAGATCGAGTAGGCAAGTACACATATCGAGTATAGTATAATGTAGGAGTATCGAGTGCTTATCCCTCAAGGATTAAAAGTACTAGTATTAGCTATTTCTTTATTATTTAATTGGTAAATTTAAGTGAATTAATTAACTAATTAGTAATTAAAATAAATTAACTCGACAAACTAGAATAATGAAAATATGAACTAGAGAGTGGGAAAAAGGTAACCAGTATGACAAATGACACTTAAGTATTGAATCTCCTTAAGACTTGTGAAGAAATTAGTTTTCCAATAATATAATCTAATTCAATATTTATGGAACCGTAGAAATCCCTTTAGTGTGTTCAAGTCTTTCTCAAGATCATTAACATCTAATTCTATGTTGATTAATTGGAATCTCACTATTAGGTTTAACCCTAAAATTGCATTAGGTTTTTGAATTTCACTATTAGGTTTAACCCTAATCCGAAAGATTTATGTTATTCTATCTCTAGGGGTACATGCAACTTCTTTCAATTGTGCTAAATCTATTCAATAACTTGATTTCTCAATCTATGTTTAAAGAATTATAAGACAAGAATCAATATTTTGGATATATCAATTCAAGAAAATAAAGAGCTAACACAATTGAATTCCATAAAATAATGAAAAAATTATATTATCTAAAAAATCACAATTCAAAACTCATCTTAATGTTCATCATACTTAAGTGTCTAACTAATTTAGTTCATAATTGAATTACTAACCAACATCAGAATAAAAAGAAAATAAAATAAAAAAGTTTTTATGATAAAACTCTGGTATTTTTCGATTCTCTTCAAGTTTGATGGATGACCAATAATTCCCCTCTTGTAGACAGTTTCTTCTCTAAAAAAAAAAAATAAAACAAAAGACTTCTCTAGAAAAATAAAATAAATAAAAACTCTCTCCATAAAATATTATTCCAAAATAAAAACTTTCTCTCATATTTATAATCTTTTATTCCCCTTCAAAATAGGAATAATTAGAAATCTTTCACTAAATAAGAAAAATAAACTAATGATAAATTCTCCTATTTTGAATAAAACCCAGTGAAACATGAACTCTTTATCTTTTGCACAGGCTGTTCCTAATTTGAATGAAGATTGGACTCAAATTTTGTATGAAAAATATTAGAATTAGTCCCTGAGTGCTAAATTTCCATTTGATCCTAAACTTTTAAAACTGTACAATTCCAACCAAAAAACTCTTATAATTCATCAATAAGCTCCAATTTCTAGGATTTCCTATAAAATTACAAAATACAAACCAAAAAGTGAGAAAGTATTTGCTATTTTTTTCAAATTAGACTCAATTAACAATAAAACTAGTCCTAAAAAAATTTAAAAATAAAGAACTATCATTGGACTAGGTTGATTTAACCTAGGTCATGAACCTCTTTGGATTTTGACAATAGAGATTGATCAATTCTAATACTTTCATTTAGTGTTGTTTTGCATATTATAAGTTAGATTTTTCATTAGAAGTTGGATGAAAATTCAAAATCCCTAACAATGTAAAGATCATCCGAATTTGCGGTGTATGTATGGTAAATCGCAACCGCAAATAAATTAGAAGAAATGATGAAGCTAAGGCAGAGGAATTCAAGGGCTATTTTGCTGCCGCGAACCATCTAAAGCTTACAAAGCTTTAGTCACAGAGGAATTCGCGATGCATGTTATGTTAAGGTCGCGACCGCGACTTTCATAGTGACAATAGAGGGAACCAAAGCCACAACCATCACATGCTACATGTCCCAAGTGTCCATTGAAAGATCAAAAATCCCGAGGGAAAAGATTTGGTAGCAATCGTGGCTCAAGGAGTTGAAGTTTCCTCACCAAACAGAGGAATTCGTGGTCTCAATTGCACCCAAGTATTAAGTATATCGTGTTGCGACTTTTGATAGTGGTTAGAACACAATAACTATATTTTCCTTGACAACCAATGGAAAGCTGACACGTGAACTAGTTGTTAGATACAAACGAGATTTTCTGCCGAAATTTTTGGCTCTACAATAGAAATTAAAAATTCACGATCGCGAAATTGGAGTAGCAATTGCGACTCTTGTTTGATAAGCATTTAATGCTAATCTGCCTAGCACATCTTGGAGATTTGTTGATAGTTTTAGTCCAACGTCTTTGTGGTGGATATGAGCTATAAATACTTCACCAAACAGATAAAATAACAAGAGGATTCATTCATTAATAACCAATCTCTTGGCAATTTATTACTCATTCTTTCAATTCTCATTTATGCTTTTGTGATTGTTTGGTGTGAGCAATAAATACCATTGTAAAAGGTTTTAGCGTGAGCCTTAAAAACACTTGTGAGAGATTTTAGTGTGAGCCTTGA
Source organism: Omphalea diandra (assembly GCA_949677035.1). Lineage (NCBI taxonomy): Eukaryota > Viridiplantae > Streptophyta > Magnoliopsida > Malpighiales > Euphorbiaceae > Omphalea > Omphalea diandra. The sequence continues at coordinate 22,837 of CATIWR010491380.1, read as the reverse complement.
AAACACTTGTTAGAGGTTTTTGTATGAGCCTAGAAAACATAAGGTGTAAGGTTGTTGTGTGAGCCATAGACACAAATTATAAAAGTTTGGTGTGAACTTGAGAACACCTATTGAGTTGACTGAAATATCCAATTGTAGAGCATTGGGGAGTAGATGTAGGGTTAGTTAACATTTGAACCACTATAAACACTTGTGTCAATTTCTTTCCTCTCCTACTCATCTTCTTAAACACATTAATACTTTTTTTAATTTTTAATTGACCACCAATTCAACCTCCCCCTTCTTGGTGCCCTAAGTCAACATTAAGTGTTTCCTTCTAATGCATTGTCTACTCAAGGTTTTCTCCTAACTATGTCTACTTGTAATTTATAGGGCTATAAAATAGAATGATAACACCAAATTAGAAAGTGTTAATAGAAATCATCACACTAAACATAATAAAATGGCTAATTGTTATAAAGGATCATCCTTTAATTATTATTCATTATTAACTCCAACCTAACAAAAATAGAACAATGAATGCTAACTCAATTATATCTATTTACAACAATAATATATTGAAACCTCTAACATCATTAACAACAAAAACAAATAAAAAATTTGATAAAGACAACACAATAATACAAAATTAGAAACACTATATATTAAAAAATCGAATAATAACATCATATTAGAAAACACTAGTAGAACAATCATCACACTAAATATAATACTAATGGCTAAATATTATAAATTATCATCCTTTAAGGAAGATTCATTATTAACTTAAGTTTAACAAAACAAATCAATTTGACAAAGACATATAAAAAATCTATTATTAGAACTATAATAGATTGAAACATCTAAAATCATTAACAACCAAAATAAAACATAATTTTGACAAAGATAGCATATCAAATCATAAATCAAACAATATCTATAAGTGCAAGCAAATCAAACATATATATTAAATAATACAAATCACAACTAATTCAAGTAACATATTTGTTCCACACAAATCAAACCTATATATGAAATAAATTAAAAAAATATCATAAATTATTTAAACAATAGATAAATTCATGCAAATGCAAAAAGAATATGGAAATTTTAACTTACTTGAACTTAGTTTTCTTTGTTTGTATCTTATGCTTATTATGTTTTTCGTAGTAGATTTCTTTGTGTATTTTTTTTTTTTCATTTATGTCATCTTCATCTACTTCATCTTTATCCACTTCATCAGTACTATATTCATCTTCTTCACCTCTTTCTTATTCTTATTCTTTGTTTACTTCATCATATGCAACTTCTTTATGAAGATTTAAGGAAATATAAAGAGACTCAAAGATTAGGGATTTGAGACTCAATCTTATAGTTAAGGTGATTAGGGAATAGGATAACGTTAGATGAGAGAAGAGAAAATGAAAGGTTAAGAACAAAGAAAACTTAAGGGTGAGAAAAAGAAAGGTTTGGCATTTTGGTTTTGGGAGATAACATGAGAGCTCAAAGCATAGTAGAGAAAACGATGTTAGTATATGCCCTAATTAGCAAGGTGTTAGATTAAGGATATATTACTCATGCCATATGAGTTAATAAACTTAGGTTCATCTTTTAATATTTTCATAATGAAATTAAGTTACATTAAGATGAAATATGTTGAATTCATATACTTTAGAGAGGTAGTTATAGGGCATTATAATTATGAGATATCTACTCCATCAAAGTGTTATTTCTAAATTATGTATAGCCAATATTCTATCAAGATTGGACATTGATATAGCTATTAAGATTGGTATATGATATGTTCTTACTTAAGGGTCAATTAAACTATTGATCTTATAAGTAGAAATATATGGATAATTGGAATGAACATATAAGTGCTTATTAGGGAATAAGTTCACTGAATGAACCATTTGAAATTTTCATATATATAGTGTTATCTACGTGTAAATTTCTTATAGAAATTATGTAAGTGATCCTTAAGACTTAAGATCACTATAGAGTCTTGTCATGGGATTTTACACTTTGATTTATTATTTCAGTTGTTATTAAGGATGACTTATATATTTTGGGTATAATATGAACTTGATAGAGGCAATAAGTGATGAAAATAGAATTCAATTGCCTAAGATATATTGCGATATCTTATTTGCTCCTAATTAATATTGGCTAAAAAAATCCTTGCAACATTTAACGAATGAATAGAAAAGTTTCTTTTATTACATCATCAATGTTAATGATTCATAGACAAAACTAGTAAATGTCAAACAATCTAAAGAGGACATTGATTTATTTAGGATTGATCAGATATCACTCAAGGAAAGGATTTAATTATATTAGCAAACTTCCTGTTGAAGGATTAAATCAAGCCACCTTGATCAATTCCAACAACTGTGTGATCATGATGCATAACTATAGGGCTAATCATGATATTTAAATATGAGCTAATTAATTAGTAAACTAATGTTGAATTAAATTGAATTTAATTCTTCTTATTATAAACTTATTGATTTACAATTGAAACTCATATTTAATATTAACATGTTAGAAAATATAATGGATCACATACAATAATGTATAAGAAGAAGCTAAAATGAGATTGAGTAAAACTTACTTAATTGAATGCTTCTCATATTTATTTAGGACTTAGTTATAAGTACTAAATAAGAATGAGGATTTAGACTTGATAGACTTAAGTTGTCTTGCGCATTGTAATAGGATAGGGTTAAGTAAGAATCCCTTTATTAAAATAAAAAAAAAATAAAAGGTCAGCCACTGTAGATGTACATAGGATAAGAGAGAAACAAATTCAACAATAACAAATAATTTTAGGGTTTTCAACTTAAGCAATTTGGCTAAGATAGATAACTAATTCCTTTTTCCTTTCATTGTGGAATCTAACCCTTTTGCCAACCTTTATCCCCTCTCTTGAATAGTTCAAGAGATTTTTCATTATCTTTGTGTGAGTTATTATTAAAAGTCACATTTAAAGATTTTATGGATGGTTGTGATTTATGACAACCTTACTAGTTGGAGATTGTTTTAGTGTCATCATAATTGTTTAAGGTAAATTATAATTTATTTAGTTAGTTTTCTTGTTATTGTTAGAAATTAATGTGATCTTAGGTTTGGCAATCAAAAAAATTTTATTTTTATTTTCATTATGCATATGACTTAGAGTATCCATGTAACAGATTCCTAATGAATGAAAGGGTAGGTTAAAGAAAGAAAAAAAAGGCGCCATTTAAGAGATAAAATAAGAGCTGAAAATTAGGTTCAAGGTTTGTTTACATAGTATATATAGTGTATTAACAAACGTATAGGGAGCATAATATGTAAATAATGTGTGTGTAGTTATAATATATAATACACTTTATGTGATATATTATCGGTTTAGTTCTTATTTCTTCGGTTTAATTTAATATGGTTTTGGTTCAGTTTGGTTCTTGATGTAATACTTAACTAAAGAACCAGTTCAATCTAGTCCTAGTTTGATTCCCCTCCAAAAATAATAATTCTTAGTATTTCAATACTCAATTTAGTTCAATTCTTTAATTTGGTTTGATTAAATTGAAGACCATGCTCAATTTTAGTTATTTGTATTTTATTTTTTTCTTTATTTGAGATTTTTTAAAGGACCATCCATTTGAAGATTTTAGTTAAAAATATTGGAGGAATTTGTAGTCTCAACATTGTAGGATATCGACCCCATTGTTACTAAAAGACCCCTCTTGATGGGGATAATGCTACTTGAATGAAGTTTTGTTAGAAAGGACATATATATTTGATTTATAACTAATAAAGCTGACTTTATTTTTAGGGAAAAAGTTGATTGATTCTTAGAAACAAATAAAAAAAGTGATCCTATGATTTTTGGCATATTATGCATAGAAGTATAATGAGTTAGAATTATATTATGTCAATTATTATATTAGTTGGAAGACTATTTATGATGCTCTCTTGACATTATAAGTAAGAGTGGTGTGCTTATGATTTTTTAAAAAATTAATTTATTTGTTTGATTTTTTTAAACATATAAAAATTTAAAGAGGATAAAATTATCAAAGTTCAAGCTCTTATCTTTTAGATTATGAAATAATACCTAAAATTTTTAACTCAATCACTGCATCCATAAGTAGTGCTATTATATATATACATACTCATGCACTTTAACATTTTCTAGATCCAATTGTTTGATCAAGCCTAGAGTTATGGACATGAACTAAGTTTAATAATAACATTAAATGAAGCTAGTTTTTTTTTTCTTACCTTTTCTAAATTATTAATTATGGGCATGTTTTAACAGTTTGAGTTTATATTCAAATGTTTGAGCATATTAAAAAGAGAAAAGGAATAACTTATTCTAAGTCTCTTCAACTTTATATATTTTTGTTGTTGAATCTTGTAACCTCAAAATATAATTTTAAAACTCTTTCACCATTCGTATTTGTTGCTCTTTTTCTAACATACCCATTAAGTGTGTTAACCAACGTTTACATAAGTATTAAAATAATATAATTCTTTTTCTTATACAAAAGGCCATTATCTCTCCATATTTTTCAATTTTATACTACTTAACCCTCCATTTTTTTCATTTATGCAAAAGGAAAACAATAGGAGGAATCCCACCTTCCTTGATGAGCAAACAACTATTCCTCATACTATCAGCACAATTGCACTCATGTAAGCACCACAAATTCCTTTCTCTTAACAAAACCACTTTCTATCACCTCCATCAATATTACACTCCCTTCTTCCTCCATAATTGACTTTCTTTCTTCTTAAATAGTTGCCTAAAATAATTAGCACCATTATAGTCTTTTTTACCATCCCAGTCCCTTTCTCTGCCACTATCCCACCAGCAGCTCATAACCTAGCAATCACCGTCCACTCTTTGTTCCACTTAATTGAGCAAAGCTTGTAAAAGTTTATTAAAATATTCTATTTTTCCTCTATTAGATTCATTAGTCAACAAAGAAATTAGCAAAATTCACTAAAGAGAGGTTTGGTAAAGGTTTGATCATTCAAGGAAATGCTTTATTAGAGGTGGCAAATAGGCGAGTGGATGGGTTCAAGTTAACTTTGGATTGAATCATTTTTTTAGTTAGACTGAGTCTTTTTTTGGGCAAATTTTGATTTGCAGTTGGATTGGGTCATCAGGTCCAAGTGCAAAAAAGAATTTGGATCATTTTTTAGTTTTAAATAAGGTTAGATCGCTAATAATTTTCTTTTTTCTGCATAAAAAATATTTTTAATATTTAAAAATGTAAAATATTTTAATAATTTTAATTAGATCGTTCGGGTCAATCCACGGGTAGGATCAATTTAGACTAAACTCATGGATTGGGTTAAGATTAAGTCGAGTTTGACCTAAAAATTTTTAAATTTTCTTTCAAATTGGATCAAATCGAGTCACTTTTCGTACAAGTCAAATAAAAAAATACCCTATTTGTTTTCATTTAATCAAAATGGGTATATTATCATATTAATACATATCAATTAAGTTCCTAATTATGTACTTAAATTGTTAAAAATTTGTTAAGGATATTTAGATTTCAAAAGTGTTGGATCGGTTTGATCTTGTATAACAAAATTATATGATTAGTGCTAAATGTAGGTGGGAGAATCTTGATAAAGTGCATAAATTATTTGACGAAATGCTTGAGAGAAATAAGCTTTTTTAAATAGCACTAATTTTGGATTTTATGAATTATGAAAGAGTAAAAGAATCAAAATGATATTTTAAGAGAAATCCAATAGAATATGATAGTTAGATTGTAGCAATCAATGGGTGTGTGCTAAATAGGTTTAGTATTGAAATATGAAGATATTTTTGAGACTTCTTGAATTTGCAATCAAAACAAATAAAGTTGCATTTATTTATATTGATAGAGTTTTGTACAAATTTATGTAATTATGAATTTGAAATGAGTATTTTATTGGTAGAAATAGAAAATTCATTATAAATTAAGAGTAAAATGGATTTTTTATATGAACATAATTTTATATAAATTTAACAAAATTCAAGAAGTTTTTAGTAATTCATTCTTAAATTCTTCAAACACCCATAAAACTCACACATAATGATACATATTTTATGCTAGGTCATCACAAAAGGAATTTAAGCAATAAACACAAATAGTTGAGGGGTTTAAAGTTATATTTTAAAGTTAAGCGATTGAATATTAACAACACAAAAATATAAAGGGACTAAGAATGAGTTTTTCCTTAAAAATAATAATGTTTGCATGATAAGCAAAGCAAACATAGGAAACATATTAACTATAACAAATATAGGAAACATATTCATGTTATAAGTCAAATGGATACGACATATCCTCTGCATGCAATTAACTATAGCAAATTACAAATCCATGCAAGTTGATTTTAATCACTATATGTTTGAGTAAATTGCTTCTTAAATTAGGTAAAATTTTATACATTAATAGATGTTGATAATATCATTTAGAAATTTTTTTGGTTTAACAAAACTGAGTTTCTTTAAGGAACACCTAGTGGTCTGCAAAATAAACATAAAAATAAATGATGCGGATTAGTGGGCCAAATTTGTGTTGTAGTATGCTAAATTTGCATAAATAATTACTACACAAAATAATCAACAAAATAGCACATTAGAATTTATCTTAAATATTAATAGAAAAAATTTTAGGATAGTCTTCAACAGTTTTCACTATAAAAATAGGAATACAAATCTTCTCTAGACACTAAAGGAATAAAATATCACATATCCAAAAAAAGACCTCTTGAAATAGTAACACTCAAAGTATTTTAAAAAAATAATGACTTCATTATTTTAATTAGAGCTTCTAGCTCTCTCACTCCAATGTTTCTTGCTCAATTTGGTGTCTAGAACCTCACATTTTGAGGCCTTTAAGCTTTAAACATGTATGTTACAACTTGCTTTTGTGAGTTGTAACAAATTTATTTTTGTCAACTTTTGCTGCATCAAATTTCAATGCAACAAACTTGGTTTTTCTTCTCTTTTTCCCCCCCCTTTTTTCATGTAAGTTGAAAACAAAATCTATCATCTCTTCCTTTTCAATCCATGAGGAAAAGAGATATTATGAATATCCATCACTGTAAACTCATCATTGTAAGCCTAAAACACAACTCAAGCTTCTACCAAGTATCATCTTTGTCACCATGTTTAATCCATTTTCATCAATATAGACTTTTGAAGCCATAGTAGCTTCAACTCTAATATATCTCTAATTCAATAATATCTCACATTAATATGTTTTGATCTTAAATGAAAAGAGGAATTTTTCCCAAGGTGGATAGCATTATGATTATCACAAAATGTGTTGATATCTGCATTGTTGAAATCCAAGTACATTTAGAAACTTCTTCATCCAAAGTAACTTGTTGCATGCTTTAGTTGTTGCAATAAAACTCCACTTTAATAGTGGATAGAGTAACACATTGATTGCCATTACATAGCTCCCTTTATAAATGTAATTAGGTAACTTGAAGTAGACTTCATTAAGTTAACATTGTAAGCCATATTTACTTTTGTGTATCTAACTAACACAAATTTGGCATCTCTAAAACATAATCATATTTTGGAAGTACCGTGAAGACATCTAAAGATCCACTTCACTATTATCCAATATTTTTTCTAGGATTTGAAAGAATCGACTTACCATTTTAATTAAGCAAGCAATATTTGGCCATGTAGACACCATGACATACATCAAAGTTCCTACTGTTGAAGCATGTGGAACTTTATTGATTTCCTCCTTCTCTTTATTTGTAAAAGGGCATTTTTAAGAACACAATCAAAAGTGATTAGTAAGATGATTACTAGCCATTTTAGCTTTATTCATGTTTAACCTCTAAAGTACTTTTTCAACATAATTCTCTTATGACAATCATAGTTTCTTGGCACTTCAATCTATGATTATTTTCATACCAAGAATCTATTTTGCTAGCCCTAAGTCTTTCATGGCAAAGGACTTGCTCAACTGCTTTATTAGATTATTAATTCTTATATCATTTTGACCAACAATTAATTTGTCATTCATACAGAACAAAAGAATAATGAAATCATTATCAAAGAATTTTTTCACAAAAATACAATGGCCTATAGTGGTCTTTTCATAACCATTCTCCCTTATAATTGACTCAAACTTCTTATACCATTGTCTAATTACCTGGTTTAAGCCATAAAAAGTTTTCTTCAATTTGCAATCATAATCCTCTTTTCTTTTCTCCGTGAAACCCTGTAGTTATTCCATGTATATCTCTTCCTCTAAATCACTGTGAAGGAAGGCAATTTCACATCTATTATATCAACTTCCTAGTTAAGATTTGTTGCATTACTAGAAAAATTATTTATTGACATTTTGTACAAATGTTGCTTAAAATTTAAAAAAAAAATACATTAAAGTAACATTTTCAATAAATTTCACTAAAGGTCTTAATTATTGCAACAATTCTCTTAATATTAAGTGACACTTACAGTAAATGTCATCTTTTTTTTTTTTTTTACAATATTTATTCTAAAATTTACCACAAATGTCATAATAATTTATTTATCATGACAATTTTTGTGACATTTAAATAACATCACTAAAGATAAAAATAATATTTATTATAAATCTAATTATAATTTAGTTAGAGTATTTCCTATTATGAGACTACTTAGATCAGAACTAAACAAAAATTTAATTATATTTTTACTCTTGCAATACTTTATTGACCAATATTAAAAATTGTTTTAGAAAAATTATTATCGAAACATATTTAATGTGCATTTTTTAAAAAAGTAATGACATTGGTATTATTTACCTATTAGAACATCATATCATAAATTAATGCTTAAAAATTTTAAAAAAATTATAATTTTAAATTTTTGTTGCTTGTTAATAATGGTTAATCTTTGTGCATATATATGTGCCTTTTTTAAAAAATTAAAAAGTAATAGTTAATTATACTAAAATTGGTAGACTTTACAAATTGTTTGATGATTTAACACTTTAAATTTGGTTTTTTTCTCTTCCTCCGATTGTCTTTATGCACCCCCTCCGCAATTCTCTTCCCTTGCTGCCCTCCTCCCACCCCATTCTCTTCCTTCCTATTGACTGAAGATTTTGTGCAGAAAGGCATAGAGGAAGCATCTTCTACACTAGCAACCCATAAAACATCCCTCCACCATCCAAAGACAACCTCAGGGGTGTTAATGCCCTACATCGCCTCGTTAGTAATTTTCTTTCATTTAATGTGTATTTGGTTATGTGTTGGGGTAGGCTAACATTGAAATTTAGGCATTCTACAAAATAGAAATGAAGGAGTTGAAAAAAAAAAAAAAGGAATTTCTCACTCCTCCACTTTCTTCTTCCACCCTAAATCCTTTTGATTTAAAAGAAATTTTTAGGAGTAATTTGTTTTACTTACATCAAATAATTATTCACATGCAATTTTGAATCAAATTATTTTTTAATTACAATAAAAGAATTAAATTTAAAAATTTATTTTGTAATTCTCTTAAAATATAAATTCTCCAAAGTAGCTTGATGAAAAAAGTACAAACTACAAACAAATAAAACCTTAATCTATTTAAAATCTATAACGGGTTAAATATGATTTTTCAAAACCCAACCTGCATCAATTTCGAGTCCTTACTCTGCATATATACATGCCTACAGTCCATGACAAATGAAAGAATGAGTCTCCCACCATGAAGTAGTCAGCCAATCGCAACAATAATAGTAAGAATGGAGTGTAATGGTTGGTGGGATATTGGAGACGATGAGGGGAAAGAAAATTGTGTGGTTAATTAAATGCCCAACTTTAGTTTCTCATTCTCTTAAGAATCCATCTTCATCTTCATCATCTACTACTAATGCCCCCTATCGCTAAAGTCATCCTCTACATTGACCCCCTTACCTCCATCGATGATAACTCTTCTCGTCAGGTTCTCATTTCTCTCTCCCTCTCCCTCTCCCTCGCCCTCATTTTTTCTCCCTAAGGTATAAATTATAGCATCCATGTATGGCTTTTTATGATTCTTGGTTTTATGTCGTTCTTTGATTTCTAGGCTTGTTCTATTTCCAATTATTTATTTCTTTTTTTGTATTGTGATTTCTTGGATTTTGTAGTCTTGGTTCCTTTGGCTTTTCTTTTTTATGTTAATGGCATTTTATTCTTCTGTATATGTTGAAATTCTATGAATTTGCACTCTTTGTTTGATTTTAGTTTTCATTTTTCCATATAATTTAGATCTTTAGTGTTTATGTTTAACAAATTTCTTATCCTTAATGCAAACTTGCCTTATGTATAACTTGTAATAGTGGGAAGCTGAGGAAAAGTAACAATGGGGCTTTTTATCGTATCTAGCCCTAGTTATCAATTTCATTAATATTATAGCTTAAGTAAAATATAAATAAGATATTACAAAATAACTTTTTTCCCTCCCCTGATCCATTTTCTTTATTGTCCTTATATCCAATTTGTGGGTTTGTGACTGAGGGAAAAAAAAAATGTTTAGTTGTTATGATGGACAAATGTTAGGGATGAAAAGGATTAGGGGTTAACAGGTGTTCCGATGGAAATGAATTCAATTATGGTGTTATTTTTACAAATTTAATAACAAATGGCTTTTTGTATGAGATTCACATAGGGAGTTATAGAGAGTAAAAAGTTAATGTGTTTTCATATTTGTCATCTTCTTTAGAATTAAAAGTAGATTGGTAATGAAATTAGTGATATTCATTATTATTTAAGTATATCTATCAAATTGATGGAAGAAGGCACAAAAGTTTTGTCATATTGGTGAGGAAGCAGAGCTTTAATAATGCCTCGCCAAATTCAACATGTTTTCCAACAAAAGAACAATGTTATATGTAAATTTCACCTAAATTATAATGCACAACTTAGTATTTATGATCATAATGCTCTTGTAGTTGGTAATCTTTAATTCCATATCTCTATTATCCAATAAATTATCAGGTTTTATTTCTTTTTACCACAATGTTCTTCTCTCTTTATTTGCCCTTGAAAGCTTGATTTGATTCTCGCCAAGATGTATGAATTTGATAAGAATGGGACTATGAGCTTTGAAAGGTACTTTTTATTTTCTATAATTAGTATTATATGTTGAAGTTAGATTTGATTTTTGAGATCTAAATATCATTAAAATCTCTCCCTTTTATGCAGAATTTGTTGCCCTTAATAAGTTCCTTCTAAAGGCTAGTATGTGATAATCAATTTCCCTTTCTTTTCTCATAGGAGAAGTATAGAGATATTAACATATGTAATTGAAACTATATAAGCTCCAATAATTAATTCATTTTTGAGGATTTATGAATTGTGTGTAGTTACTGAATCAAGGTTGTTAAATTTCTATGTTGGATTTTAAAGAACAATGTTTTCGTTAGTCTTAAATCTTTGATTAGTCTGCCTTAAGAAGCTTAGGACAACAATACATGTATTGACCCATTTAGGAATTAGGAAGCCCTATAATTTTCTCATCAACATTTTTATGGTTTTGCCTCATGGTTTTCCAGTGAACTTGTGAGCAAAAAATGCAACAAATAAAGTCAAGCAGGTGGAAATAGTGATTGGACAACCATTCTTGTAAGGCTTAGCAACCTTTTTTTATTTCGTTGGTTTGTGGAAAACCATAAATGATGTGTATGTTTCCATGGTAGGGGGCATTTATGCTTGGACTTGTGCACAATATTTCTTGGTCTAATTATACCTTCTCAATTAAACTTGTGCATAATGTTAATATTTTTATTCCCTTTACTTTATACTTTTAGTTTCGATTTTCACGTCTTGTTTGACGCTACCTTTTCCTTTTCAGGTTCAAGAGAATATATTTAATTTCTTAACTTCTAAATTTGACCATATTTTTTACATCACATTACTTTTAGAAGTTTTTAAGCTATCTCTCTACTCTATACTAATTTTTGTTTTTTTTTTAATGTTACATAGGTGTATACTTGACGGTGAAATGTTGGTCTGGCATTCTCCTTTGAATCAATTTGTTGACTTTGGTTCAAATCAGGAAATAGGTTATTGCATAATTTGGTTTAAAGTTCACCTTTTTCTTCCTTTTATTTTGGTTGTTTTCTTTTGTTCTACATAATAATTTGTACCATGGATCATTTATTTGCAGTGAGGCAGCAAAAGATGGACCAAAAATGATAAAAAGGTTTTTTTGGGTTGGAAATTATGGCTTCCTATGGTGCTAGATTAGAAGCATTAGTGAAGTTTAATTTATATGTGTTCTTATGCATTTATTTGAAAGATTATTTAATTTTTGGTTTTCATGGTGTTCCAGCTTCATTTTCTCTTTATTTTATAAACTTATCTAGCTTATATTTATTTGTCAATGCATGCAACTTTGCCATTTTAGTTTACTTTCTTTCCTTTTAATTGTCTTTCTTTTCACTTGGTGATGATCATCACTTCTCGTATCTCTCCATGTGCATTTTGTCTGAATCTTATGTTTCGCTTTTCTTTTATTGATATATTATACTTATGCTTTGGTAGATGGCTTTGAAGGGTATAGTTTTCCAAGTTTTGAATTGGAAAAATATGTAATTTAAACAATAAATAGAATCAAACTAGAGATGGATGGAAGGCATCTTAACATGATCTTCTAAATGTTGCTTTTGATATCCTTTACGTTGGTGATACAAATGTCATTCACCAAAGCTTAAGGGAAAGGCATGATCTTTTTTGAAAATTTTTGAAGCCTTTGAAGCGTCGTTTAGAGATTTTGTACCTTATTGGATTCTCAATAATAGACATCTTCCTGGTAAAGTAAATCACAATATTTAAAGTAAATCTTAATATTTAACATGTCATTTGCTATAATCTTATCATTAGTTTATTAGGCAATGTATGTGAAAATTAAGCAGTTTATTTTTTTGGAAGTAATTTTAATTGTTTCATTGGTAATGATAATCATGTGTTTGTGAACTCTAAGTTTCTATCACAAACTATATTCCCCTACTTCAATTTATTTATACATTTCACTTTATTTTTTAGCTTGAACTCATTCATGTTTTCTTTTTCCAATCCACTTTTATTTATTTTTCCTTAGGTGAATCTTTAAGAAATTTAGTGAGACAACATCAGAGCCTGGTCTCATTTTTAACAGCCAAGTTTGATGGTATTCTAAGGCTTGGATTACAAGAAATTTCAGTTGGAAATGTTGTGACAAAATGGATGTGTTTATGGGATATGGGTTTTGGAGTAACACCAAAAATGTTTAAAAATGACGATATTAACTTGATGCAAAAGCTATAGAATGCCAAGAAAGGAAACACAGTTAAAAAAAAAATTGCAACTCTATATAAGGAAAATCATGAACTCAAATAGAATTTTGTTGAATTAAAAAATCAAATTTTAGACTTGAAAGCCACATTATATCAATTGAATTGTGATCCTAATTTCACACAATCCAATCAGGTAATTCATTTTTTTTTATCTTTTCATCTTGATTAATTTTAATATGAGCATAATAGTAATTTTTGAGAACTTATTTAAAAGCTTTATATAATTTATTTTGTTATTATTATTACTATTGTGTAATTTGCTAATTATGTGAATTAATCTTTATATTCTATACAAATTCCTAATACAAGTACTTAATGCCTTAATGTTACATGTATCACTAGATCTAGAGGTAAGAATTTCAAAACCCTTTTAATGATATTAATAGTTATTGTCCAAATCTTTTTGTGATTTATCATTATATTTTTTTCATTTGGGTGCAAGTCATAAGCATTAGTTTACGATTTAGGCTAGTCATGTAGTTTTCCATCAACAATGACTAAGATTAGGATATTTTAATTTTTTTAATAGTTTAAGTTTGGTTATTTGACTATTTTATTATTTTTTTGAATTTTCAAATGGATCTTTTGTTAATTTTATAGATATTTTATTTATATATAAGTGTAATTTAAAAGACAACTTTTGGGTTATGTCATATATTTGCACTTGATGTTTTTATAATATGTATTATGTTATCATTAAAATGAATTCTATAATATGACATTTTAGTAATGGATGAAAAATGATATTATGGTTTTTCCTTTAGTGACATTTTTGTAAAAAGTTACAATATTAAATTTTACAAATTAAATTCATAAGCACTTTATATTGACATTTCATAATATCAAAAGTGATATATTTTAAAATGTAATTATAGAGCCTTCTAGCAACATTTCTTGATATACTTTAAAGGACATTTAACAAATTTTGTTTTATTACCTTAAAACGACACTTAACATGCGTTGCAATAAATTATTACTAATAAATCGTAAATAGTTTTGTGTCATTTTATAAATGTTACTTTAACTTATTAAAGTTACATTTGAAAAATGTCAAATAAAGTGGTGCTATTGTTTATAAATTTATACCAATACTTGTAATAAATGTTGTTTTAATGCATAGTAATACTCATTTAAGTGACGCTTACAAAAAACACCAATATAAGTTTAAAGCGTCATTTTTTAGACTTTTAATAATATTTAATAAATGTCATTATAGACCAATTTTCTTATAGTTGCTAATTTCAATATTGTATGAATGGATGTCATTTTCACAACTAGTGAGAAGATTTTATCAAAGTCAATACTTTTTCTTTGATTAACAACCAATCTAGCTTTGAATCATGGAGGAGGATTATTTTCTTCATGCTTGATCCTAAAGACCTATTTATTTTTCAAAGTTCTTTAACCTTTAGTGATTTCACCAACTCAAACATTTTGTTTTGATCTAAGGACTTCATCTCATCTTGCATTGCATCAGCCTATTTCTTTTTTAATTCATCTTTCATTGCTTCTTCAAAGCTCTCTTGTTTTTCCTTATTAGTTACTAAAATGTGTTGATCACTTAAGTATCTAGTAGAAGGTTGTCTTCTTCTATTGGATCTCTGAAGGAGAACTAAAGGATCCACTAGTGCTAGTGGTTGATTTTAAACCTCATTATCAACATCATCGTGAAGATGTGATTCAACATGAGCATCTACATCAATTTTATTTGAATTATCATTTTCCTCTCCAACTTATCTTAACACCACTTTTGAAAGAACTAACTCCAAATCTGTAAAGTCATTATTAGAGATTTTAACATTCTTTTTTGCCTTCTCAATATCCTCAATAATATGATCTTCAACAACCACTACATCACTGCTTCTGACTAACTTTTTCTAGACTTAGATTATGAAACATATAACCAAATTGATCATAGACATCCAATGAATATACATTGTTATCATTTAATATCTAGTTTATACCTTAATATCTAACTTATACCTCTCATCCTTAGGAATATTTATAAAGGCTTTGCAATCAAGCACTCATAGAAAATTGAAGGAAACATATTCTCTTAACCATACTATTGTAGAACATCATCTTGTAAATAAACATAAGGGGAAAAATTCAACATATGTGAAGTTGTACATAAAACTTGACCTAAAATGTCTTAGACAACTTTGCATGTGAAAGTAAGCATATGATATCAAAGTCCTTCAACTAAGTCATTCACCTGCAATGTCTTTGGAGGTATTATTTGAGGTGAAATAACATGCACCTTACAATAAGTATCAAATGATCTAGTATATTCCCCATTTTTGTTTGTTTTCCATTTCAACTTATTCTCGATTTATCTCTCGACTAAGACATGAAATTGCTTAAAGACATCTATCATATGATGTTTCATCTTCAAAGTGTACACTTATGACTTTATAGAATTATCAACAATGAAAGTTGCAAAATACTAAGCACCGCCAAGTGACTTTAGCATCAGTCTACATAATGAATGTATCAAATCTAACACATTCTTCATTTTGGAAAGAGGGGAACTTTTAAAATCAACTTGTTTTGTTTTTATATGAGATAACTAGCACACTTTTTTAAGTAGACTTGATTCATTTTAGATAACACATTATTTTTTACTAGCATTTTCATCCATTTCTCACTTATGTGATCAAGTCTTTTATACCACAACTCAGTTGTATTGTCTTTCTCCAGTGCATTCATAATATTATTGGAGATTTTTTCTATATAAGGTATAAATTGAGTACTTTGAACCTTTAGGTTCTATTTTTCATATTTAAAGGTGTTGCAGAAACCTTCATCATTACATCTATCAGAGATTAGGTTCAAGTGAAGATCAGGAACATGCCTAACATCTTTCAATAATATCTTTGTATCATTCTCCATCTTGAAGAGACATCTGATTTACTAATAATATTTGTCAGACCATTATTTCTTATTTTAACAACACTAAAATCACTTAGTGCATAAGACGAGAAGAGGCCTTTCGTAGATGTAGCATGGATGGTATTACTGTTGTTAATCATTCAACTGACCTCACAAGATGTAATATTCATATCATTACCATAAGATATGATGTGAACTTCATCAATAGTAATAGCTACGTGTTCATCATCACTATTGTTGTCTTTCTTCAATTCTTTACCTTTCTTCCTTTTTAAACTTATAAGAGAAGCTTTTGATATGCCCTTTCTTATTGCAGTGATGACATTCAACATTGGCATATTTGTTTGACTTTTCTTTACTCTTATCTTTAGGATTTAGACCCCTAAAATTGCTTCTTCTTACAGAATTAATAACCAAAACATCTAATTATGATGAAGAGGCTAAATTTCATGATCTTAGTCACTTTTAATAGCTTTCATGTTAACGACACCATTAGGTGTCGAATTAGTAATAGTAATCTTCAAGTTCTCCTAAGACTCTAGTAGAGAGGTAAGCACAGTGTAAGCATTAAAAGATCAAGCACCTCATTATCAAACTTTATGCCCTTTTTTATAATTGATCTAATATATCTTGCACTTTATGCAAGTGATCTGCTATAGAAGTGCCTTCTTAGTATTTCACCTACATTAATTTTATGAAATAAAATAATTTATTGTTGTTGATGTTCAAAGCATATAGCTCATAAAGCTTCTTCCATAATGTTCATGTGTGAGTCTTATTGGAAATCTGATTATACACATTATCTTTGACAAATTATTGTCAGATGATGCCACACACTTGCTCATGCTCAAATGCCCATTCTTCCCACAATTTATCTTTGAGTTTAATGAAGTAGACATTAACAAATGCAATGTCATCACAATAGAAGATTTTCATCTTCTTTCTCCACACCTTATAAACAATGTATGAATAATTGTAACAAATAAATGCATTAGAAAAAATTAGTAGGAAAGATTGGAACGATCATAATTGGTTCCATGTAAAATCTAATCTCTTTGGATAGAATTTTCTTAAACATGCACTTAATTGCATAGTGCATCACGTATCATGATGCCTCTACTTTGATGATAATAATTTTAATAAAATCTTTTTATGTTAAAAATTAGTAAATGCTATAACCATAAAGCATACTAAAAATTATAAGTAACTTCAAAAACATCATCAATGAAGCAAAATTTGAGAAAAAGGATTTTAAATAGGCTCAACTCACCTCTTCAAAATTTCTATGCATGATTTATTGTGAACAGTAACAGTTGCTATAATGCCAAATTATAACATTATTTAATATATTAAACCAAAATTTACAATATTTTGTCAAAATTAATATTCATATCTTTCATCAAAATTCGAAATGGAGACCTTTTTTAATCCAACTTTTGCAAGTCTTCTTGGAAAAATCTTCTTAATGTTGTGTTTCTCTTTTTTGAAAAATTTGCTCTTTTTTTTCGTAGCAACAGACTAAATTCATACAAATAATTACTGCATAAAATAATTAATAAAATAGCATATTAGAATTTATGTGGAGAACCCTTAACGATTAAGGGGAAAAAACTTTGGGATAATCTATAAAAATAAGAATATAATCTTCTCTAGATACTACAGGAATACAATATCACATACCTAAAAAAAGACCTCAGAAAATAGGAACACTTAAAAGTGTTTCTTAAAAACACTCCAAAATAATAATTTAATTATTTTGATTTAAAACTTCTAGTTCTCTCATTCAAAATTTTCTGTCTCAATTTGGTGTTTAGAATCTTATATATTTTGAGCCCTTTATATAGCTCTCAAAATGCATGTTACATCTTGTATTTGCAAAATAAATTTATTTTTATCAACTTCGATTCACCAAACTTGAACTTATTTTTTTTTCACCTGAGTTGAAAACAAAATCCATCAATTAGCCCAATCTTGTTAATTAATTTTTATGTTGGTTTGAATGGCTAAGATATAATATCTCTAGTTGTATTAATGGAGCCAAGTGATAAAGGTGAGGAAAAGGTTTGATACATCCTCCATGATAATTTGCACATAGTCTAACTAGTCTAACTTGATGAACCGCGATTGGAGCCCACCCTATATAGGTATCATGTTTGATTTTCTTCCCATTGGAGTTTAAACCCGGCAAACTAATACTATCAATATTGAGCTAAAACATTATTCATATTTATCACATTTGATTAAAGAATGCGATATATGACCTCCATCATTTTAGTATTAAAGATCCTTTCATTGGTGAGGTATGAATTTAGCTCCCATTCTTACATTGTCTCATTTTTTTTTAAATCAATATTTAATATAGTGTCATCAAATATTATAATATTCATTTAATTCCAATCAAAGGATGTTAATGTGTTATTGATTAAATTAGAAATGATAAACTAACTACCGAAATTATAGGTATAGTTGAGAGGCGACATTGACAGTAGTCTCTCAATTTAGATAAGGGGTGATGTAAAGAGTAGTCTCTCAATTTTGTTTAGATTACCAAAATTTTTGTAAGTAATTATAAAAAATGAATCCAACATATATGAAACAAATGAAAAAAGTATCTAAAATGAATAAATAGTATCATAATTTATAAAATCAATATCAAACGTTGTTTAGTACAACAAAAAAAAAATATTACTATCAGGAACATATTTAAATATCCTAAACTAAAATCAACCCTAGATCTCATTAGAGTTGGATTTTTATCCTATATAGCCTTCTATGTCATACAAAAAACTATTCCAAAGATATTTGTTGGGGGTAAATTATGTTGTCTATATGCTTAGAACTCTAATGAAGGAAAATAGTTGGAAAATTGAAAAAAGACTATGAAGTTGAATAATTATGATAATATAAAGTGAAATTGGGCCATCCCATGTCTATTTGAGTTTAAGGAGAAAAAGAAATAGAATCTCACTTCAGAATAAGCAAATCAGAGGTAGCTAGAAATGTTGTAGCTAGCATTATTCACAGACAAATTATATGTGATTAGTTAAACCCACAACAGAAGATATGGATATTCTTGATAATAGTCAAAGTAAAGTAGTTACCTATAGGCCAAGTTACCATGAAATATATTGAAAAGAAAGCATATATCACAAAAATAAGTCTTGGATTAACCAAAGTGAACATATATACTTTGCTCTATAAGCTAAGAATCCAAAAAAAAGGAGAATAAAAGAAAAAGTAGCAAAAGCTTCATCCCCACAGCTTGTAAAGCTCATGAAAGTTTGGCCTACATAATCCCTCAGCTTCACACCATCTTATTCACATCTACTCCTCCTAACTCCTTCCAAGAACTGAGTTTTCAGGTTTTGGTTAGCTCTAGCAGAATTCTTTTATTTTTCCACTTTGATCTTTTCAATGACTAAAAACATGGCATCAAGATCAAATTTCCAGCTTAAAGCATTTCATTTGCTGGGGCTCTTATTTGGCCTGATGCTGTTGTTTCATAAAGGAAATGCAATCCAGTTCGTAGTTGGAGGAGCCAAAGGTTGGGCTGTATATGACAATGCTAGTGCATATGACTACAATCAGTGGGCAGAAAGAACCAGATTTCAGATTGGAGACTCTCTTTGTAAGTTTTTTTTTTTTTTTGGGTTCTTTTTTACATTGGAAGCTTTGTTGGCGAAAAGGGTTGTAGATTGACAGACATTTAATCAGTTTAAAAGTTATGTTTGATCTCATATCTTATCATAAATATATAGCTGACCACAAATTCCATCTATGGCAGTGTTTAACTACAAGGCAAACCAAGACTCAGTGCTTGAGGTAACAAAGCAAGACTATGACAATTGCACTACAACATCAGCTCTAAAATCCTTCAACGATGGTCACACTGTTTTCACCTTCAATCAATCAGGACCCTTTTACTTCATCAGTGGAAATAAAGAAAACTGTCTCAAGAATGAGAAGTTGGTAGTTGTTGTTTTGGCAGACAGAAGCAGTCGTTCTGCTACCAACACCCCAGCTTCACCTCCATCACCTTCAGGGGAAACGGGCACAGTACCATCCCCTGCACCGGCCGGCCAGGAGTCTCCTCCTACCGGAACAGTTGAGATAAACCCAACTCCATCTCCTGTTGAAGGGCCACATAATGCAGCCTCTTCTATATTCATGAGTTATACTACTGGTTTCATTGGATCATTCTTTGCTTCTTCTCTTATTTTATTGTACTGAGTGGGTATTAAAGTTCCATGATATGTTGGATTTTTTTTTTATTGTTTTTACCTTTTATTTTACACCTCTGGGTTTTCTCTATGATTTTCTCACCTTGAGCTCAGTCGTTTGAACTGGGTTTTCCAATGGTGTATACTGAGATCGGATATTTGTAAGGCACAAGAGAAATAAGCTTATTGACAATTTGATGTATTGTTTGGTGTGATTGTTGGAGCATGTAAGAAGATTGTATAGAATGAGAAGATAAATAAAACTTTCAACCCCCCTTGTGATTGCAACAATTTGCTAATTGCCTATGTGCACAAGATTCTGATTTAAGATTTCTCTCCTTTTTTTTTTTTTTTAATTATTGGAGCTCTCAACAGTATATCTATATACCAATAAATATAGTGGCAATAAAATTTAACTTAATTTTCATATTTGATATCTTAATTTACTTAAGAATAAAATTTCAAAAAATTAAATATCTCATTAGTTTTAAAATCTCATTGTCTAAATCGATTTATTTGCATGTAAAACATAAAGTTATTATTTATAGAGATGGTTATAAAAATCTTGTTAATATTTCAATTTTAGCTTCTTAGATGCTAAAATATAATAAACAAAAATATTAAAATTTAAAAAAACTCATTAGCATAGCTAAATATGATATAAGAACAATCATATTTTAAAAAAAATGATTAAGCCATTAATGTAGTTAAGGCCCTATTTGGAAAAACTAACTGATAATATAGTTACTAACCGATAATCTAATTACTAACTGATAATCTTATTATTGTTCATAATCTAATAGTTGAAAATCTATTAGCTCATAATCTAATTGATTAGTGTAAAAGTATTTAGTAAAAATAGTTAAAAAGGTAACTGAAAAATATAAAGTGGCATAAAACTCCGGTAAAACGGATAAAGAATCATAATCCAATAGTTTTTTAGTTGGATGTTGGTTCTACTAATTTTTTTAAAGAAATTATAATTTAGCTTTTTTCTCAAATAATCTCATTTACCAAATAAAACTTATTGATCAAACTAATTAATAGTAATTGTTAAACTAGATTATAATCTAGTTTTGTCGTGCAAGTAGAGTTACAAATAAATTGAATGAGTGAGAGAAACATGATGCAATGTTCACAACTTTTTTAATAATTTTTATGATCTATAAATTTTATAATCCAAATCAGAATTACAAATATTAAAAATAATTGATATCCCATTGTCTTACAAAATTTTTTTAAAAAAAATCACTGTAGGAGGGCATGCAATGAGTTCGTTAGACTCGCCAACAAATTCGAACATAGACAATTTCGAATGGATAGTTAACACCTCTCGAATTGCATTCATCCAAAGTGTAATTAATCAAACTTTCATTTTCCAAATAATATTGCTCTTGTTGATTTACCATCCACTCTATAACCTCCTTGAGTAATAAACAATTCCCAATTCCTTCCACCACCATAGCCAGATATGGGGTACACATTGAGATTTGCCATGCTCGACCTTCTTCTGTTTACTTTCGTATGAAAAACCCATTATCAATTTTTGAGCTCATCCCTCAGCAACAAACACAAGATTTCTCGTATCATGTTTGTTCCTTTTTCGTGCTTGATACTGTGCAATAATGCGTGTTGCTAGATTACTTTTGTTCCAAACATAGCAGAAGAAAGAACAGGCAACCAACGAAAAGAGACAGTCAAAACAAACAACAGAGAATGGTATAGAAATCGCATCCTGCGCAGTTAGAATCATTTATCATGCTTTCAATTTATATCAAAAGAAGGGGATGCATTGCAACTGTTCTAAGCAAAATCCTTTGCTAATAAATGGAGTATAAGAATATAAGAAATTTTTTATACAACCACAAATTTCATCTTCCTATCAAAAATGTTTGCCTAATTCAACTTTTTTCATCATTCTAATTGTGTTATGCAAAATAGAATCCAGTATCCCAGCGACCTGAAACCCAACGGGAACGATATTAGAAGTGCATCGACAGTGGGTCAAACCAAAATGCTACAAACATAAATACCAACCGTGAAAACACCACCAATTATGGCACAGATATTGGTTAAAAAATGCGAAAATGACTTTGGATTTTCTGTAATCAGCACCTGATTGCAGTAGAAATTAAGCAGAAGAAAATCAAAAGAAAATCAAAAACATAGAAAAAAGATTAATTGTTTCTACTACTAATAACAAGAAGACTGTTATTCTAATAAACCTGCATAGGAGAGAGCTCAAAATGGAATTTTGTAACAGGTATATATACACTCTGCACCAAACTACTATGGGCTGTGTATTCATACTCCTCAAGTAATTTATATTCACGAGAAGATCGTCTAGTAACCACCTCCGTTTTGACTATTTGAAGATAATGCTCAATCTGCAAAATACAATAACCATAACTCAAACTTGTACCTTTAATCACAAAG
>CATIWR010491325.1:0-11835 GCA_949677035.1 Omphalea diandra | reverse complement strand
TATATATATATATATATATATATATATATATATATCACGTGGCTCTGCTTGCGTATCACTCCTTTTAAACTAATCCATCATCAGTCCATCAGTGCATTAAGAAGGAAAAATATGTTGCTTTCATGAGTTTTTTTTTTCTTTTTTTGCTTGTTTATTAGACTCAACACACAACTAAAAATAATAGGAATAATATCAATTACAAAAATTTTAAATAAGAACTCCTCAGTAGGGTAGGGTGGAATTCTAAATTTCTATTAAATTAGAAGATCAGAATAGTAGCTTATGAATATTTTCTGCAGTTTGATAATTAAGATAAGCAAATCATGAGTTCCACAGAGATTAAATAAGGCAAGCCTAGATAAATATGAAAATCATAAATAGAAGGACAAATCTTCAGCAACTACATTACGTGCTTTCTCCAAACAAACAACACAAAATATTAGGGTCATAAGAGGTTGTTGTCAAATTCTGAATCCCATACTCTTTACAAAAAATAGTTCATAAATCAATGTTTTGAGGCTTAAAAAGGTATAAATTCACTGTTAAACACAAAATAATGAAACAATAATCCTTTTAAGCAAATCATATTCAGTTGAAGTTCATCAAACCATCCAGTTGATAAAGTTAATTACCTTGAAATCTTGTCTTTAAGCATTTTCTTTTCAATTTACTGTTGTTTGTCAATTTTTCACTGATCATCATTATGATTAAATTGTTAGCATATATTTGACACTTTTAATAAAGAAATAAATGAGTTTCAAATACCTACACATTCATCTGGATTTATAGCACAATATTCGACAAATTTGAATGTTTCTCCTCTAAAGCAGACATTAAAATTTTAGAGGATTTCTTTCTAGTTACAGCCTTCATTTTGCTTTTGAAGTTTTTTAAAGCCAAGGCTAATAGTGTGATGACCTTAAAATATCATTATATAACTAAGTTTAACTAAAATTTTAGAGATATCTTTCGCTACCAACGAAGTGCGTTGTATTCACAAGGAGCTTGAAGATCACAAAGTTGCTATCGTTGGACTTCCTTATGGGCTCCGTAAGGTTATTGAAGTGGAGGAACTTAGAGAGGGAAAGGATTTTAGGAGAAAAAGAGGAGTAGAGGAAAGAAGGATTAGAGAGTCTGAAAGAACGATTTGTAGAGAAATAGAGCATTTTGTAAAAGAGAAATCAAGGAAATGAAGGATAAAAGAAATAAGATGCATCAATATTTTATTTTCTTTTTTAAAAAAGTTACTTAGCGACTACCTTAATTTAGTAGCTAACTTTAGCGATTAACAATATGTTAATTGCTAAGCTCATATAAAATTTAGTTAAACTTAGCCACTATAAATAGTGGTCACTATTTAGTAACTACAAATTATATAGTAGCTAACCATTTTGAATTTAATTTATATATAATATATATATTAATATTTATAATTTAATATATTATATATTATATACATAATATATAATTATTAAAAAATAAATATTATAATGATATTATATATAATGCAATATAAAATATTATAATATATAAATTATACAAATATTATAAAATAAATAAAATATATATATTATTATATATTATATTATTATATTTTGTATTGAAATTATAAATTAAATTTATATTATAAATATACATATAAATATTAAAATTATATTATATTATATTGTTGTATATAATATATTTAAGTTATATATTATATATAATATATTAATGATATATTAATATTAATTATATAATAATTTATTATATAATATAATATTATTTATATTTAGCGACTACTTAGCTACTACCATAGATAGTACCTAAGTTTAGCGACTAACATATATTAGTAGTTGAACTATAGAAAATTTATTTGCACTTATCTACTATAAATGTTAGTCGCTATTGTGAGACAACATACCATACAGTAGCTAATTAGCAACTGCTTAACTACCACTAGAGGCAGTAGCTAAGCTTATCGACTAAAATTTTGTTAGTTGTTAAGTGTTGAGGCTGGAAAAATTATTTTTATGAAATTTTTCAGTCACCTTTTAGCTACTACATTTACTGTAGCTATTTAGTGAAAAAATAGCTACATGTTAGTAGGTAAGAATAGACACTATATATTTTGTGACTATGTAGTCACTAAACTTCAAATGGTCGTTATTTAGTTGCTAAATATTTACCAACACAGGTAGTAGTAGCTATTTTTTTTATTTTGTTTTAATGTTATTTTCCTTATCTTCTTGAATAATTCAATCAAGTATATTTGTAAGTTCTCCAAATTTTACAAAGGTGATTCACATCGAGGACTTTTTATATGCGCATGAACAATTATGTATAAGATTCTTAGCGATGATGAGAATGAAATGAGCTCATGCACTAGTTTATGAACTCAACAACCTACTATTAGACTTCTTTCTTCACCATGGAATACTTCGAAAGAGCCAAAGTATCTAGCTGAATGCATTATCAACAAAGAAGTTTTTAGTCTCTCTTCTTTTAAAATTAATAGAGAATTTGCCTATTTCAAATACTATTAGGAATGGCTTAAATGCGTTCTTGTAAGGAATAAGAAAGTCCTTACCAAAGCTAGCTTATATAATGTTTTGCTTGTCTTATTCTTCACATACAAAAATGATAAATATGGTACAATGTTGTTATGAACATTGAAGTCCATTGATTAACACACGTTATTTATCTACAGATGAAGAATCCATTTCATTATAGGACTTAACAATCTTCTAATTGCAGGCATGTTTTAGATGAAGTGATCCCCTCTGATAAAGAACTAATAAGAGTTAGTGAGAAAGTTTGACCCTATCTGCCATGTAGCTACCAATACTTATTTTATGCATTTTATAGGCATTCTCATAGAGTTGGCAATGATTTTGAGATAACTATTAAGAGTTAGGTGTAGTTTTGGTTTCACAATGTTAGCAAATATACTAAGCTACTAAAAAAAGACTATAAAAAGTAAACCACTAAGCCTAAAAAAGTTTTAAACTTGACTAAGGTAATTGACATGTCATTATCTTGTGATCATAGGTGAAAAATACCTTTTTGTAATACTTAGCATAGAAGATCTCAGTCTACAAGAGGAAGTGTATTTAGTTGCTTTACTTTCTCTGTGGTTATGAATATTTGTTCTTCATTGTGGAAACATTAACCTTACATGCCTCAACACTTTTAACGTTGCAAGTACAATGGCGATTAGAGATTCACTTTGCTTATTCATTCCCAGCATTAGCTAGTATCTATAACAGCTTGCATGCCATTTCCACTTAGATAGGCTTACGATGATGGAAGATACTATTTTCAATCCATTACGTTTATGGATGGCTAGCTGATAGGTTTGGAACACACTTCAACACTTATGATAAAGTAAATTATGCCATAAAAACCTTTTGTAATGAGGAAGGATGGCGTAATACTTTAACAAGCCTTAAACATCTATGCTTTTTAAGGAACAAGTTCTTAATTCTAGAGAAAGGCTTTTACTAAAGAAATCTTATATCCCTAAATATGATAATTCTTTATCTTTCAGATGGTCTTATTATTTTATTACCCTTCCTTTTAGTTATCTTGCTTTATAGGGTAAAGATGAATTGATTATTGAGCTATAAATTTAGTGGTTAATTTGGTTTTTGTCAAGATATTCCAGGGAACACTCATAGAATCTTCAAACGACTAACATAAGAAGATGTACTTATACTTTGAAGTTCTTGCATAAACTTAATAGTGGATCTACTATGTTAGTTCCTACTCAAACACTTAAGGAGCCTTTTTCTACTAATAAAAAATATAGAAATTATTGGTCTAAAGAGTGGTTCTAAGCTTTCTCCATTAACATGAACCTTGGCCTTAAACTAATAACAAATTTATTCAAATCAAATAAGCCTAAGGTTGCATATGCTCATTAGGAAAAGCATACTTCTAAATGCCTTCTAAAAAAAAATTAATAATAAAAGGGGGAGAACATTAGCATTGATTACTTTAAAGCCAAAATGTCACACTCTTAATTAGAATAACATAATTATTAATGATGTTCTAAAAGAAAGGACTAATTGCAAAATGAAGCTATTATCAAAAGGGTTAACAAGGACCATCTAACAAGTTCAACCAACATAAAGAGGACTGCATCCTTAAAACTCATTAAGGCCTCTAATCCATCATAAACAATACAAAAAGTTACAACTTTTATTAATATGTTCTTGTAAAGAGATATCATAGAAGTTATTATAAGTGAAGAGGGTAGTAATGAAAGTGAGAATAATAGTGATGACCTTCAAAGATATAAAAATTTTGAGGTCAATTCATGTGATATGCTTCTATTGGATTGGATTAAAGATATCCCCAATTCCTTTTTTTTTTTTTTTCCTTACTTTCATTAATAATACTATAAATTTTCTTTTCTTTCTTTCTTTTTTTACTTTCTTTTCATTTATGCATATTGTCTTATTTATTTCTTTTTTTTTTTTTGTTATTTCAAATTTGCAACAACTAACTTCTAACCCTTTTTTAATAGTTTGGTGTTGTACCAAGTGAAGCTTTAATTCATGCCCTAACAAGATTGATTGTCATGCAAATGCCATAACTTTGGATGAATAAGGCTATAACTTGCCACCAATGAAAATGTACACGACTTGCTTAAAAGAGGAGACTTCAAAGTTGCATGTTATACTAAAGAGTCCTCATGAGAGGACTTTGGAGCCTATGATTTGTTCTATCCTTTCTGAGATTTTTACATTCTACAAAGATGGTGTTATGATTAATTACTAATACCAAGTGGTTAAATGGTGTGGTAAGATTTGATGAAGAAGATAGCTTTCACTTTTAGAATAAAAATTATTTTTCTATCTAAGGAGATTAATAAGACATTAGACAAACTTTAAGAGGTTGAAAAGATTGACACTAGCATTCAAAAAATGGAATTTGTAGGCTACCTTAAAAATGTTCAAACATTTATAGAACTGAAGTATAACCTTTCTTTTTTAAATGTCATTAGACACTCAATCTAAATAACTTAAAAGACTCACTGAGAACTTCACAATCTCTTGAGTCTTAAGCTTGAATTTACTAATGATCATTCTTCTATAGAGATAATGTTAGTAAATATTGAAAAAGAGCTCAAGCACTTGATTTCAATGAAAAACAACTTCAATATTCCTTGGAGAAAGTCAATTATGATATGTCAAACATATTAAATGGGATTTTCTAAATGAAATAAGAAATATCTTCAGTCGAGGTTGCTCATGTTCAAAGTGAAGCTAATAGACATGCCTTAAATTAGCTTGAAATATTGCTTGATGTCGAGTTTAATGATCTGTAGGATCTTAATTGGTGACTATATATCTTATTTTTTTTCCTTTAGTTTGCACTTAGAATCTTCATGATTATGTAAATGGACGAATTTCAATTGACATAAACAAAGTTTCGATTTGGATTTTATTCTATATGCAAACTTTTTATTACATTATGACTTAAAACTTTTAATTTTTCTTTAGGTGAGTGAACTTGGAAAAATACCAAGCTTTCCATCTACCTTTCCAAGATAGATAAAGTCTTTACATAGTTCCTTTTTGTTTTATATGTTTTAAAACCATTCACAGTTTTAGCTCATATGGGCCAGAAGCGATATCAGACATTCAAGTAAAGTAGCACTTTAAGAACTTGCTATTGATAGGTCCAACTCATACTCATTTTTTATCCACAATCACATATGCACCATTGGAATAAACTTCTTGAACAACAAAAAGACCATCCTAATTAGAAGTAAACTTGTTTGTCATATGCTTTGACATGATTATAAGTCTTTGAACTACCATAATCAGATCACCCATTTAAAATGATCAAGGTCACTCTTTTTATTGAAGGATTTAGATAAATGAGCTTGATAACATTATAATCTCTATTGTGCTTTAAGTCACTTTTCATCAAGAGTCTCTAACTCTTAAAGGAGTAGAAAGACATTATCTACATTTGTAGGTCCTTTTTGAATAGTAATTCTTAAGAATGAAATTTCTCACTTTAATGGAAGAGCAACTTCTACACCATATACTAGTGAATATGTGGTGGCTTGTGTTGGTGTATGATACGTAGTACAATCTGCCCATAGTGTTTCACCCTTTCTTTCATGCAAATCACTCTTTAATCGATTGACAATCTTTTTAAAAATGTTGCACAATGTCTTATTAAAAGCTTATGCAAGTCCATTAGTTAGTGCATTATACATGGATGAGAAGTGTTGCTTCAAATCAAAGTGCTTACATAGCCTGTCAATCTCCTTATTATGAAACTATTTTCCATTATTAGTTACGATATAGCGAGGCATACCATAATGGCAAATGGTATTTGTTCGAAAGAAGTGCACTATAATTTTCTTCTTAATTTCCTTATGTGGAAGAGCTTTAGCCCATTTAGAAAAGTAGTCAGTAGGAGCCAAGTTATAACGATGCCCACAAGAACTTTTTAGGAAGGGCCTAACAACATTTAGTCCTCAAACATCAAATGACGATGATGCAACAATTGCATAAAGGGGATCAGAAGGTTTGCAAATCAAGTTTGTATGAAATTGACACTTTTGGCATATTTTAGTATAATCCATGCAATCTTTTACTATTGTACACTAATAATACCCCATTGTCTTGAATTAAAAATGAAGTTTTGATCCTGATTGATGAGCATCACATATCCCTAAATGTGTTTTTTGCATCACCTTAGATGTTTCTTCTTATTTAAGGCATCATAATACGACCCCATAAAAAAAGAGATAGTAAAACACATTATGGTAGTATATAAATTATGGAGCTCGACACCTTATCTCTATTTTATGTTTAAGGTCAAATAACCTTCCATGTTCTAAGTAATCGATGAATGGTTGTCTCTAATCTTCCTCTTCAATTTCATAAATAGAGATAACACACACCTCTTCTTCATCCTTTATTTTAGGTGACATGACCCATCGTCGATATAATGATACTTTAATTTTTAAATCAAGTAATGCCAATGTTGATGCTAAATTTGCTAATGCATTAGCTTATGGATTTCCTTTTGAGGTTCATGCTCAATTGTTACCTTATCAAATGATGTAATAAGTCTCATTGCATATCTGAAGTATGTAAAGAGTTTGATCTTTTTTACTTCATATAGTGAAAAGAGTTTATTGATAATCAATTTGGATCACTAAATATTTTGAAAAATGGAGTATTCATATTTATTGCGATTTCAAGGCCAAAGATAAAGGCTTAATACTTTGCTACATTATTTGAACATAACTTAATAAGGCTAAATGCAAATGGTAGTATTTCTCCTTTAGGAATGGCAAATTCAACTCTAGCATCTGCATCATTGCATCTAGTGGTAGCATTAAAGAACATTATCCAAGGCCATGGAGTTTTAATAAAGAAAACTTCTTTGTCTAGAAGATCTTCAGAGAATTCCCAATCATTAGGAATTGGATGATCTACTAAGAAGTCAAATAGAGCTTTCCATTTGACTATTTTTTATGATACATAAATTATTTCAAATTCTTAAAGTAAAAGTGCCCACATGGCTAACATGCCAGATAGGATTGGTCTTGATTTAATGTACTTAATTTAGTTAACTTGCAAAATTAGTCATATTGAGTGAGCCTGTAAGTAATGCCTCAACTTTTAATAATAAACATTAGTGTTAAAACACATCCTTTCAATAGGAGTATAATTTAACTTTACTTCATTCATCATTCTATTAAGGTAGTAGAGTGCATGCTCTTTCCCTTCATTATTTTGTTTAGCAAGTAACACCCCCAAAGAATGTTCTTGGGTAACAATATATAGAATGAGAGGTTATCCTTAAATTGGTGCCTCTAGGATAAGTGGACTTAGCAAATGCCCCTTAATTGGGTTGTAACTATCACTACATTCTTCATTCCATTCAAAAGGGATATATTTCTTCATTAAGTGATTAAATGGTTGACACCTCCATACTAAATTAGAGATAAACTTTTTACTATAGGCTAACCTCATTTGTAAACTTTTGAGTTCATGGATGTTTCTTGGCTCGAGCATTTTAAGGATGACATCGAATTTTGACTAGTCAACTTCAATGTCTCTATGTCATACAACAAAGCCTAAGAATTTCCCTAAAGAGACTCTAAAAAAGTACTTCAAAGGGTTCATTTTGAAATTAAACTTTCTTAAACATTTAAAACATGTATAGTAGATCTTGAATATGGCCAACTACCATTTTAAACTTCACAACTAAGTCATCAAAACAACACTTGACATTTTTTAAAGTATATCATCAAAGATCTTTTTAAAGTAGCTCTTTTATGTTTTTAATCCAAAAGGCATAATTTTATAACAATATATTCCTTTTGGTGTCCTAAACACTATCACTTCTAAATCTTCTAATGCTATTAAAATTTGATTATAGCTAAAAAATCCATTTAAAAATGACAACCTGACATATCTAGTGGTAACATCAATAATAATTTCAATAATGGAAAATGGAAAGCCATCTTTTAGGCAAGTATTATTAAGGTCTCAAAAATCAGTACATATCATTATTTGTCCATCTTTCATCCTAACTGGACTATGTTTGAAATTCAAGTTGTATATTGGACCTCACAAATAAAACCAGTTTCAATCAGCTTATTGATTTCAACTTTGATTAGCAAAATTAACTCAGGTTGAAAATGCCTTTGAGCTTGCTTAATAGGTCTTATTGGTTTCACTATTTCTAGATAATGAACTACAAATTTTGCATCTAACTCAAATATTTCATTATATTATCAGACAAAGACATCACAATACTCAGTGAGTAGCTCTATCTAAGTCCTTTCTTCCTCAGTAAATAAACTTATGCACAAAGAGATAGGTTGTGGATCTTCTTATGTCTTAAAATTGATCTTTTTTTTAATTCGTTCACTATAGGTTTATTTGCCTCTTAAAATATAGGTGGAGCATCTCCAACATTTTTCTTCAGTGAACCACTCATCTTGATCAATATCTTCTATAATTAAATCATATGTTTCCACTACTTCATCACTTCCTTATTGTTCATCATTAACTAGATTGGTGATCATTATTGTTTATTTTTAAGCTCTTAACAATACTTTAGTTTTTACTACCCATTTAGTTTATCGCTTCATTTTAGAAGGAAATCTACTTCATATGTCTTTTGCATCAATCAAGTTGGTAAGACACTTTTTTCTTTTTATTCTTGGCCTTTTTGGCTTTTAAGATTCCAAGCCTTACTTGTACAAAAATCGTTCTCACTATAAATGTCTCTCCTACTTGTATTCTAATATGATCAAATACTAAAATGTGATTTAGTAGTGTTCCCTATCTATCAAAAACTGAAGGCTTTGAAGAGTTATGTTAATTCTTTTTGTCTCCATCTATAGTGATATACCTAAAGTTTTCTTTATGAACTTTGATGTGCATTAGATTTGAGGATTCATAGCCAAGACTAGCCCTAGAGTTTTGAGCAGTGGTATACCTTTTTCTATATATACTTTATATATTCTACTTCATGCCGTCTAAATTTTTTCATCACTATCTCTTAAATCCTTTGAAAGATTAGAAGCTTTAACTTTTTTTATCCAATTTTGCTGACAATCTATAGGCATTAGGATCAAAGCCATTTGTACATGTAGTTAGAAAGTTTACAAGTTCAATTATTGGCTCTTATGAAGGCTTTAAACCCTTTTAGTAAATGAAGCTTAACTCTCTATCTTTGTAAAGGGAACATAACAATGCATTAAAGCATTTTACTTAGAATTATTTGAGTTTCTGAGGAAAGATTTTTTTTTTTCCGCCATCTTAGGTAATAAAATTTCATCCTTCTTGATGCCTTTTGTTCCTTTTTTTATTAGACAATTGATTTTCATCTTTAATTATACTAGGAATAAATCATGCCTCTTCCTCAATGTGTGAAAATAAAACTTTGCATCAATAAAATATGAATCTACGATATTAAAAGGGTTAAAATATGCTATCACCTTTTTCACTTGTATGTATTTGCAGTATTTGAAGCACTGGCATAGTGTGGATAGAACAACACTATAATGATGACTTTAGGACCATCCCAACAACATATTATAACTTGTCTTTGCATAAATAGCATGAACCATGGCACTTAAATCTATGTTATCATAAGTAAATCAAGTTAAACTTTGCCTATGGTCATTTGTCATTTGTCCACCTTGATTAAATCCTTGAATCATTGATCTACTTTGGGAGAGAGTTCAACCATAATTAGGGCAAGTTCTTCCATAGTTTTAATTGGTTTGATGTTAACAACTAATCCATTATCTACTAGTATTCAATTAACCTTTGTTTTTCAAATGTACCTTATGACAAAAAGTGGTTAGTTATGAAATTTGGAACTAAGTAAGTGATTATTGTGTTCACATAAGTGCACACTCAAGTTATAGTATAAAGAAGGGTGGTCATATCTATATAGACTAGGATATCAAGTACTATCGCTCTAACTATTGTGGTTATCTAGAATTTGGTATAATGTTGATGAAAAGCTAAATCTAAAAAGCAAATAAATTGAAACAACAATGATAATGAAGACTTAGGACCGAGTTATCCCTCACAATGGATGTAGATCAATCAATGGACTCTATGTTTACTTCATGAATGGATGATATTAAGGGAGGCTATCCTAAATATTCTTCAATCTTTTCTCAAAGTGAATAAGAAGATGCTAATATGAAATATGACCTATTCTCACGACATGTTTACATATCAACATATCAAGCTCTATGACTAAGCTTAAATCCCCTTAGCCAAACATCTATCTTTATACGACAACAAACTAAGTTTAATGGTTAATCATCGAATGTAAACTAAGTTTAATGGTTAATCATCCAATGTTAAACTTTAACTCTCATTAATTCATTCAACATCTAAAATCATACAAATGGTGGTTAATTATTTATAAGAAATAGGCATATACCATTAAATGAAATCAGGTTCCATTCACTTATAAAAATAGAGTCAAATCATAGATTACACAATTGTTAGACTAGGATGAGTAAGCAAGCAAATGTATAAGTTAAGGGAAGTAACTTAAGCAAATTAGTTTTACACTTAGAAAGTTTTGAAAGTTTTTTGCTAAGTTATTTTACACTTAGGAATCTTTGATAAGTAATTATTCAACTTTACTACACTACACTTATTTTTCACTTTAGATCAATCTAGGTTGTCAAAATCAAAAAGGGGGAGATTGTTGGACTAGGATGATTAATCCTAAGTTTAGAACCTCTTTTGATCTTGACAAAGTAGATTTATCATCACTAATATTTCAAATAAGTGTTGTTTTTCAGATATGAATCAATCTCTCAAGAAGAAATGAAAAGAGTTGAGAAACTCCAAAGTGACATGTAAATCGCGACCGCAATCTGGGATTAGCGACCGCGACCCATGTTATGACATTCCAAAACTCAAGCATGTGAAATTGCAGAGCCATTCTCAGCCGCGACCCTTGGAAAGGAAGAAGCCAAAATGACACAGACGAATTCACGGTGCAAGTCACGCCTTCATCCCGACCGCAAATTTCAAAGTGACTCAAGAGGGAAGCAGTCCACAACCACAGCTTGACAAGT
The DNA here is from genome assembly GCA_949677035.1 of Omphalea diandra. NCBI lineage: Eukaryota > Viridiplantae > Streptophyta > Magnoliopsida > Malpighiales > Euphorbiaceae > Omphalea > Omphalea diandra. The sequence continues at coordinate 251 of CATIWR010491325.1, read as the reverse complement.
GTCCCAGAAGACTGTTGGAAGTCAAAAATTGCAAAGACATCTTGTTGGTAGCGACCGCGATCTGAGTGAAAGAAAGTTAACCACTTTGGCAGAAGGATTCGCGTCTTCTGTCGCGGCCTATGTAAGAAAACTCGCAACCGTGACCTCTGAAAGTAGGTAAAAGATAATGGCTACATTTTTCTAGAGAACTAATAAGAAGCTGCCACGTGGACTAGCCGTTAGACACAAACAGGGTTTCCCTTGAAGAATTT